>JAPYZK010007696.1:0-14311 GCA_030522785.1 Platygaster equestris
TGCGGATCACTAATATAGCGACAGAATGAAAAAGCGATCGCGGGTATGTAATACTGTGCCAGGGAGAAAAACCCCCCGCGGGTCTGAAATATTCATGTCCCTCTAAGCCAATCTGAAACTCGGGTTACTTTTCCTCCCGCTCCTCGACCAATCAAATCCAGAAGTTACTTTTCTTCCCGCTACTAGACCAATCAGATGCTCGGGTTACTTTTCATCCTGCTACTACTGTTGATGCAAAGTCGACTCGGCTGCCTTCGGAAACTTTCGCCTCGCTTTACAGGTGATGAAAATCGATCATTCAATAAAGGGATTGTGAAAAATATATGAAAGCAGCTAGTCGCCTTTTTTTGAACACGAAATGAATTCGCGTTTAATTAATCGGGATGATGGGGAAATGTAATTAACCTTGTGGGGTGAGAGACGTCATGCAAAAAAACAAGGATTCTTTGACTGTGAAAACCCTCTTTTCGTCGTCGTCCTTGTATTTTTCCCGGTTGTTTTGGTAGCTGTATGGCGACCATCGGTCGAAACCCCATAAAAGTACACTCGTGAACGCGTAAGCTCCCAAAATACTGAACCAAACCTTGAATGGAAAAGAAAATACGAAAATTCTATTTTAATTTGCGTCTTTTTCGTAATTGATGCGAAGATTTTGAGGCTAATAGAAATTTTAACATGCATAATAGATATTCTCTATTTTCGGGATATTTTTTATTTATTCATGATTAAGTTTGACACTTCGGAATTTTTTAGAATTTTCGAAATGTTACAGTATTTCCGAAACTTCTAGAACTTCGGAACTTCATGATTCGTACAAATTTAATAATTATACAACTTCCAAATTTTTGAAATTCGAAAAGTTCTGATTGAAAATTTTAAAACTTTACGATTTAAAAATTTTAGTATTAAATTCTCCGAGACTTTGAAACCCCTGAAACGTTGAAATTTCAAAACTTGAAAATTTTGGAGTTTCGAAACTTTGAAAATTTTTGAAATTACTAGAACTTGACAACTTTTGAACCACAAAATATTTAAACATTTGGAAAACTTCAAAATTTCCGTCATTTTCAAAACTCCATAATCTTTCAAAATTCAAGAAACTCCGAAATCCCCAAAGCTTTAATAGTTCCAAAACTTCGAAACTTCAGAAAATCAAAATGCTCAAAAACTTTAGAATTCATATTCAAATTCGTTGTATCAACTTGAAAATACGAAATTTCCAAAATTTTCACAAATTTCGGAATTTCTACACTTCAAAACATCGAAATTTTCGTAAAAAAATTCACGAACGCGTAAACTCCCAAAATACTGAACTAAACTTTTAATGACAAAGAAAATGCACTGTTGTTTCGAAAATTCTATTTTGATTTGCTTCCATTTCGTAATTGACGCAAAGATTTCGAATTTTTATTTGCATAATGCATACTCTCTATTTTCGGAATATTTTTTATTCATTTAGTATTAAGTTCGTAACTTCGGAATTCTTCACGATTTTCGAAAATTTCCAATATTTCCGAAACTTCCATAACTTCGGAACTTCATAATTTGTAGAAATTTAAAAATTCTACAGAATTATAAAACTTCACAATTTCAAAACTTTAATATTCATGTAAATTCTTCGTAACTTTAAATCCCGAAATGTTGAATATTTCGAAACTTTAAAAATTTTCGAAATTTCTAGAACTCGACAACTTTTGAACCACAAAATATTTAAACATTGGGAAAACTTCAAAATTTCCGTTATTTTCGAAACTCCATAATCTTGAAAAATTCAAGAAATTCCGAAATCCCCGAAGCTTTAACAGTTCCAAAACTTCGAAACTTCGAAACATCAAAATGCTCAGAAACTTTAGAATTCATATCCAAATTCATCATATTAAATTAAAAATCTGAAAATTTAAAAATTTTCGTCGATTTAGGAATTTATACCTTTCAAAACATCAAAATTTTCGTAAAAAAAAATTTACGAACGCGTAAGTTCACAAAATACTAAAACCAAACCTTGAATGCAAAAGAAAATGCACTGTCGTTTCGGAAATTGTATTTTAATTTTCATCTTTTCCGTATAAATTTAAATGATTTCGAGGCTAGTAGAAATTTTTATTTGCATAATGCATAATTTATGTTTTCGGAATATGTATTACTTATTCATGAAAAATCTATATTGCTTTTGGAAGTCAATTTCAATTGCAATCATTGCTTTTACGGAAGAGCGAATTATTGCGAATAAAAAATGCAATTCAAATGGAAATTAAACGTACTTTTTCGTGGGGAGTATTTGAAGTGGTTGGAGGCTATACGTGTCAAAGAGAGTATTAAAACAGTTCCTTTCCATCTCTGGAATTTTTGTCGACAGAGATTTTCATTTTTCGTATATGAAACGTTTTTTCAGAGGAAACTTGTTATATTGCAGAATTTTATTTATTTTAATTTTATTTATTAACGAATGTTTTGGGATTATCAAAATTTTATAATGTTTCGAAATTGTCCCAATTATAGAGATTCAATAAATTTTCAAAATCTTTGAAATGATCAAAATTTTTTGAATTTTCGAAATTCTCAAAAATTATAAAAAATGTCAAATTTTTTCAATCTATAGGTTTCTGGGAATTCTCAACATTTTGGTAGCTTGTAATTTTTGGAATTATGAAAGTTGAAGAAATGTTTGAATTAAAATTTAAAATTAAAACTAAGTAAACTTTTAAAGCGTTTAAAATTAATTTATTAAATTATTAGAATTTATAAATTTCCGAAATCTCTACAATTTAACAATATTTTTTGAATTTTCGAAAACTCTTCGAGTATTCAAAAATTTTGTGAATATCCAAAATTTCGAAAATGCTTTAAATGTTCGTACTTTTCAGAAATTGCCAAATTTCAAAATAATCAATTTTTTCGGGATTCTTGAAATTTTGAAAATGTTCAAAGTTTTCAAAATCATGAATATTATCAAAATTCTCAAAGTTTTTCAAAATCTAACAATTTTTAGCATTTTAGAATATTTTGAACATTTCAAGTTTCTCAAAAAGTTTGAATTTTTCAAGTTTTTGGAAATTTTTGAAGTTTCCAATTTCTTTAAATTTTTCGAAATCCTTAAAATTTGCGACATTTTTAAAATTAAAAAACTTTTAGAAGTTCTCAGAAATTTAAAAAATTTTGCAAAATCTTGAAATTTGTTCAATTTCAAAATGATGACAAATTTTTAGAATCCTCGAAAATTTCAAAATTCTAAAAATTATCAAGAATTATCGAAATTCTCAACATTTTTAGAATGTTAAAAAATTTCACGTGTCTTGCAATTTCCATATTCTTTAAATTTTGTAAATTTACAAATTTATCAACATTTTTAAACTTCTTAGTCCTTTGGAATTTCGAAAATTTTCTTGTTTTTCGGAATATGAAAAATTTTTAAGATCCTTTTGCAAATTCTTAAAATTGCTTGAATTTTAAAATGATGACAAATTTTGACAATCCTTAAAAATGTCAAAATTCTCGAAATTCTCAAGAACTATCAACATTCTAAAGATTTTTAGAATATTCAATAATTTCAAGTGTTTTACAATTTTCATATTTTTCAAATTAAGTAAGTTTCAAAATTTCTTAACATTTTGAAATTTTCTTAGTTCCTCGAAATTTCGAAAATTTTCTTATTTTTCTGAATATGAAAAATTTTTAAGATCCTTTTGCAAATTCTTAAAATTTCTTGAATTTTAAAATAATGACAAATTTTTAGAATCCTCGAAAATGTCCAAATTATCGAAATTCTTAAGAACTATCAAAATTCTAAACATTTGTAGAATCTTCAAAAATATTAAGTGTCTTACAATTTTTATCAATATTTTTCAAATTTCGTAAATTTTCAATTTCCTGAACATTTTGAAATTTTCTCAGTTCCTTTGAATTTCGAAAATGTTCAAGTTTTTCGGAATATATTTACAACATTTTTAAGATCCTCGGAGTTTTCGAAATGTTTAAAATCAAAGACATTTTTGGAATTTGAGAAATTTCGGAAGTTGGCAACAAAATTTCAAGAAAAAAAAAAAAATTCAAAAGAAATGTTTGAAATTAACAAAATTATGATTATTCTTAGAATTCGAAACATTTCCGAAACATCCTTAAAATATTGAAAATTCTCAAAATTTCGAATGATGACAAAATAACCAGGATTTTCAGTATTCTCAAAATTTCCAAAATTCCCCAGAATTTAAAAATTTCTGAAAGTTTTTAAACTGCAGAAATATTCAAAATTTCCGAAATTTCCAAAAATCCCAACTTCTTCGTGATTCTCTAAATTCTCGAAAGCCAAAAAATTTTTGTAATTCTAAAAAAACCACCACTAAGTGAAATTTCGAAGGCTTTGAAAACATATTTCAAATTTTTTATCGAAATGAATCAGTTATTCTAGAACGTAATTACAAAACTCCGCAGTCTCGTAATTATGCAGTATGAAAATTCATGAAATTTTCCGACTTTGTAGAATCTTTCAACTTTCCCAGCTTGTGATATTTTCGCAATCGTTAATCGAGAATTAAGTACAACGGAATTTACAAGCGCTTAAAACTTTCGACGGGCAGAGCGATGCTGAGCTCGTTTTATATTATAATAGGAACTCCAGTAATTTTCGAGTCAATTGATAGAGAAGATGAGAAGACTCGGATTCCCAATTTTCACTGAAAAAATAGTTTTGTATAATTTGTAAAGACTGATGGGAATTTTATTATCCTTTGTTCTTAACCTTAATCACGTGGAAAATTGAAACTCGAACTGGAAATCAGAACATGCTTTTTAATTAATAATTATTATGCATTATCAAAAATTAATGGATTCGTTTCGAAAGAAAAAATGAATTTTCACAATTGAAAATTTTGCATACAGAAATGGTTTTTGTTGGGCCTGCATTCTTATGAGTCCTTGACTTGACTTTGAGGAAATTTTTTCCCTATTTTCGGAAATTTTGGAATTTGCAAAACTTTGGATATCTCGAAACTTGACGATTTTTATGCTTGGAAATTGTGAAAAACGCATAAATTCTTTGGAATTCTCAAAATTTTGAAATTCTGGAACTTCTTGACTTAGAAACGGAGAAAAACATTAAATTTTCACATTCATGCAAATTCCTAAAAATTTCGTAATACTCAGGGGTGGGCAATACTATTGCTTTCTTTCTCTCACCAAATGGCTGTTCTTGTGAGAGAGAAAAGGACAGTTGCGTAACTTCCCATCCCTTGAAGCAATATCGAAACTTGAAAATTTTGAAACTTGTAAGCTTTAAAACTTGAATACTTTGGAAATTACAAAATTTGACAACTTTTGAACTTCAAATTTGTTTGAAACTTTGGGATTGTTAAAATTCTGAAGAACTTGAAAATTTTCTAAACTTTCTACAGCTTCAGAACTTTATAATTCTTCAAAACTTGAAAATTCCAGAACTTCCGAAATTTCTAAAGTTTCAGAAGTTTCGAGAATTGAAAAGTATGAAACTTAATACACGACTTGAAAACTTTGAAATAATTTAAATTTCAACATCTATGCACACTTGTCAGAAATAAAAAATCCTGAAATTTATAAATTTTTAGAACTTCTAGGGTTCGAAACTTATACATTTTGAAAATGTCTAGAACTTTGAAAACTACGAGACTTGACAACGTTTGAACCTGGAAATTCTTCGATACTTGCTTGGAAATTCTTTGATATTCTGAAAAAATTTTAAATGTTGAAAATGGAATGATTTCCGAAAATTTGAAAAATCCTTGATTTTTTGAAATTCCAGAACCTTAAAAATTTCTGAACGTTTTAAAGTAACAGAACTTGGGAAATTCCGAAATTTTACAACTTCAAAAGTTCAAAATGTTTCCAAACTTCATCATTCACACAAATCGGTCAAAATTTAAAAATCTCAATTCTTGCGAGAATTTCGAAACTTCTACAGTTCAGAATTTCAACAATTTAGTAATTTCCAGATCATCAAAAATTTCAAAACTTGACAACTTATAAACTTCAACATATGTAAAAACTTTCAAATTCTGCGACATTCTCAAAAACTTCGAAAATGGATACTTTCGAAAATTTCGAAACTTCCGAAACTTCAGAACTCCTCAATTCTTAAAAATTTCCAGAACTCGGAAAACTTCGAAACTTCACAACTTCAAAACTTCCAACTGATTGCAAACTCCAAAATCCATGCAAATTCGTCAATACTTCAGAATCCCAAAACTTCAAAATTTTTCGAAATTCCCAGATCTTTCGAAACTCAAAAACTCGAAATCTTCTGAACTCCGAACATTTTTCAAAACATAAGAATTCTTTTTACATTCTCGAAAACTTAAAAATGTCAAACTCGCGAAATCTCCGAAACTTCCAAAACTTCAGAACTTCATAATTTTTTGAAATTCCAGAACTTCCAAAATTTACACAACTTCAAACATTCCAAACCTCGCAAAATTCCAAAACTTTACAACTTTTAAACTTCAAAATTCATCCAAATCCACACGCACGGATAAAACAGTATGGTGACCTCAACCAAATAAATAGTAACATTTGCGCCAACCATATATATGGTTCATACAACCATAAATATGGTCGTGACAATCATAGGTATAGTTTTACCAATCATATATATATATATGGTTGTACCAATCATATATATGGTGTACAAATTATATATATGGCTGTACCTACCATATGTATGGTTTTACCAACCATGGATATAGTTGTAAAAACCACATGTATGATTGTTGCAGATTTTACTATTTATATGGATGAGGCAACCATATTAATAGTGACATTTACGTGAACCATACATGTAGTTGTAACGATCATAGGTATGTTTGTACCAACTATATATATGGTCGTACCAACCATATATATAGTTGTACGAACCACATGTATGGTTAGCGCAATGTTACTATTCATGTGGTTGAGGCAACCATATGAAACGTAACATTTGCGCCAACCATGTATATAGTCGTACTAATCATAGGTATGGTTGTACCTACCATAAATATAGTTGTACTAACCATATATATGGCTGTACCAACTATACCCATAGTTTCACCAACTATACATATATATGGTTGTACCAACCATATATATAGTTGTACGAACCACATATATAGTTGGCGCAAATGTTACTATTTATATATATATGGTTAAGACAACCATACTGTTTTTTCCGTGCATTAAAACAAAAAAATTCCTTATCTTCCAAAATTTCAGAACTTTTACGCTTCTATCCTCCCGCGTAAATGACTTAAAAACCACATTACCATGCATCCAACAAGATTTCGAACATTTTCGAAATTCCCTGCCAATTCCAAATTCTTCCCCGTCCATTTCATTTTCCCCGCCAATCCCCAGTTTCCCAAATGATTCCCAATCCATCCCATTTTCAATCACCACAGCATTCCTTCCCCCCCCCCCCCCCCCCCCCCCCCCCCCCCCCCCCCCCCACACCCCCCACCCCCCCCCGCCCCCCCGAATCGAAGCAACGTCAACAATTCGCCGTATTGCCGGAAACAATTTAATAAACCATCTTTCACGGTCGTGTCCCAACCCCAAAGCCAGGGCGACTGGTAATCGATGATCATAAAGCCGAACCTCATTCTCGAGAACCGTCAGAAATTTGAAGAGCGACGGGGAGGATTGCGGCTTTTGCATCATGATCGACAAACCGACCAGGTCGTAGAACGGGACGGTGTAATCAATCACGCTCTCCCTCTCCGCCATGACGGCCAGCGATCCGAGAGCGATGTCGGCTTTCTTGTCCTTCAGATCGCCTATCATCCCATTCCAGTTGCCGCTCTCGTCCAGATTACCGTAACTGTCGTCCTCGACCTGGTAGATCTCGTACGCGAATCGCAACTCTTTCTGGATCGCGTCCAGCAGCTCGATGCAGTAGCCTTCGTAGCTTTGGCTGCTCTCGTTGAACATTACGAAGGGTGGGTGTAGCTTCGTGACCACGCGGTAATTTGTTAGGGCTGTGTGGTTCAGCACCTTCCCCGAGTTTTCCATCTTTGGGGAAATTAGAAGGGGTTAGAGGGTTGGAAGGGGGTTGACGCTTGAGAGGGGCCTTGGGAATTTTTGAGCAGGCATTTGGTTGAGACGGTTTTGTGTCAGTCATTGGACTGTCATGTTTTGAAACGGGGTTGTTCGATGATTTAGGAATAGTGCAGTGTTGGTGGTTTTTGGATGATGGAAGGTTTTTGATGACTGAAAGTTTCCGGAATGAAGTTTGAATTTGGTGTTTGGAATTGAGGTTTAGACTTGAAGTTTTGGAATTGAAGTTTAGATTTGAAGTTTGGGAATTGAAATGTAAACTTGATGTTTCACGACTGGATTTTTAACTTTTGAAGCATTTTGGGATTGAATTTCTAACTCAAGTTTCGGAATTGAACTTTAAATTTGAAGTTTCTAAGTTGAAGTTCGAACTCTTAGTTTCGAAATGAAACTTCAATTTTGAAGTTTCCGAGTTAAAGTTCAAACTTGAAGTTTCGAAATTCGACTTCAAACTTGAAGTTTCGAAATTGAATTTCGAACTTGAAATTTCCGAATCTAACTTCAAACTTTGAATTTATGAACGGAACTTCAGACTTGAAGCTTCGAAATAAAATTCCGAACTTGAAGATTTGGAGATGAACTTAGAACTTTAAGTTTCGGAAGTGAACTCCCATTTTTAAGTTTCCGAATTGAACTTCAAACTCGAAGTTTCCGAATTAAACTTAAAACTTGCAGTTTCCGAATTAAAGTTCAAACTTGAAGTTTCGAAATTCGACTTCAAACTTGAAGTTTCGAAATTCGACTTCAAACTTGAAGTTTCGTAATCGAACTTCGAACTTGAAATTTATGAACGGAACTTCAGACTTGAAGCTTCGAAATCAAACTCTGAACTTGAAGTTTTGGAGATGAACTTCGAACTTTAAGCTCGAAATTGAACTTCAATTTTTAAGTTTCCGAATTGAACTTCAAACTCGAAGTTTCCGAATTAAACTTCAAACTTGAAGTTTCCGAAATTGAAGTGCAAACTTGAAGTTTCGAAATTGAACTTCAATTTTTAAGGTACCAAAATGAACTTTATACTTGAAGTTTCCAAATTTAAGTTGAAACTTGAGGATTTGAAATCGGACATCGATTTTGAAATTTCCGAATCTAACATCAGACCTGAAATTTCACAGCTGATGAAATTCCAACTTTCAAAGCATTTCGGAATTAAATTTTGAACTTAAAGTTTCGGGATTGAATTTATAACTTGAAACTGGAAGTTTCGAAATAAAAAATCAATTTTCAAATTTCCAAAATGAACTTGAATTTTGAAATTTCCAAATTGAAGTTTAAACTTCAAGTTTCGAAATTCGACTTCAAACTTGAATTTTCTAAATCGAACTTCAAACTTGAAGTTTCCGAATTAAACTCCAAACTTGAAGCTTCCAAATTGAAGTTCAAACTCACAGTTTCGAAATTAAACATTAATTTTCAAGTTCACGAATTGAACTTTGAACTCAAGTTTCCAAATTAAAGTTCAAACTTAAGGTTTAAAAATTCGACTTCAAACTTGAAGTTTTGGAATTGAACTTCAAACTCAAATTTCCGAATCTGATTCCAAACTTGCAGTTTCTCAACTGAAGTTCCAATTTTTGAAGCATTTCGGAATAAAACTTCAAACTTAAAGTTTCGGAATCAAAGTTTAGAACTTCAAGTTTCGGAATTGAACTTGAAACTTGAAGTTCTAAAACCAAACTTTTAACTCGAAGTTTCTGAATTGAACTTCAATCTCAAAGATTCGGCTTAAACTTCAAACGTCAAGTTTCGGAATTAAACTTCAAACTTGATGTTTCAGGATTGAACTTCAGACTCGAAGTTCCCGAATTGAACTTCAAACTTGAAATTTCGAAAATGAACTACCAACTTCGGATTTTGTTGGAATTTATGATTTGATCGGAATTTGTTAACAATTTAACGAGTTGTAGGATTTGATAATCCTGGAAGTTTTGAATATGAGTTGAAAATACCTTGAATTACTCAGAAACTTACTCAAATAAGTCAAAAAATAATTCAAATACATATTGAGAGTATTATAAGGACGTCTTGAGGAACTCTATTAGTTGTGAGATTTGAAAAACGACCGGAATTATGGAAGTAACAGAAATCGATTAAAAATATCTTCAGGTATGTCAAAAGTTGCATCGGTTTTCACTTTTATATACTCACTTCTTCCGAAAAAGTTTGAAAACTGGAAAGACAATTGCACGCAGTTGACTGGGACAATTTTTAACGCGGTGACATGACTTATTAACATCGAATCGATAGCACCTTGTGTACTCAACGCGATGCGTACTTGAGCACCCGCTTGGGAAATGAAATTTACAGCTTTCTTTTATTTTATTACGTGTTCCCTGTGTACTTTTTATCGATTTCTAGTTAACGGCTCTTGCACGTGTACAACACATATGTACGTCTCGTGCAGGACTTTTTTGCAAAACACTCTGTGAAACACGACATTTCGTACTTACAATCAGAGACCGTCTGTAAAGTAAGGTATTAAAGTACAGCTAACATTGATGGTTACTTTTCTGTACTATTTTACTGGCTTAGTCTGGAAAAGTAAAATGTTGGATAAAACTTGGGGATTGAAGTCTACTAAAATGTACTTGAAATTAGAAGTTTCAGAATTGAACTTCAAATTTGAAGTTTTCGGATTAAACTTCAAACTTGAAGTTTCGCAATTAAACTCCAAATTTGGAGTTTCGAAATTGAACTTCAAACTTGAAGTTTCGAAATTGAACCGTGAACTTGAAGTTTAGTCGTTGAAGTTCAAACTTGAATTAAAAAACTCAACTTTAAACTTGATATTTCTGGATTGAACTTCAGTCGCGGAGTTTCGGAATTACACTTCCAACTTGAAGTTCGTGAATTGAAGTTCAAGCTTGAAGTTTCGGAATTGAACTATGAACTCGATGTTTCGGAATAACATTTTAAATTTGAAGTTCGCAAAATGAAATTCAAACTTAAGGTTTCGGAATTGATCTTCAAACTTAAAGTTTCGAAATTGAACGATGAAGTTGAAGTTTAGTAGTTGAAGTTCTAACTTGAATTCAAAAACTTGACTTTAAACTTGAAGTTTCGAAACTGAACCTTCAACTTGAAGTTTCTGGATTGAACTTCAGCCGCGGAGTTTCGGAATTACACTTCCAACTTGAAGTTCGTGAATTGAAGTTCAAGCTTGAAGAAAAGCTTTTCGTTGAGAAACTTCAAACTTTAAGTCTGAAATGCGATTCCGAAACTTAAAGTTCGAAATTTGATTCCGAAACTTCGAGATTGAAGTTCGATTCAGAAACTTCAAGTTAACATTTTAATATTGAAACTTCAAGTTTGAAGTTGATTTTCGAAATTCAAGTTTTAAGTTGAATTTAGAAAATTCAAGTTCGGAGATGCATTTCGAAACTTCCAAAAATTTGAGTTCAAAATTCAATTCGAAAACTTTGAGTTTGAAGTTCAGTTCCGAAAATTGGAGTTCTTTTTAAATTGAAGTTCTTTTTAAATTACGAAACTTCAATGTCGAAGTTCAGTTTCGAAACTTAAATTTTGAAGTTCAATTTCAAAACCTTAAGTTAGAATTATATTTTGAAAACTTCAAGTTTAAAATGTAATTCCGAAAACTCGAGTTCGAAGTTCAATTCCGAAACTTCAGGCGAGTGTTGCCACACTCGCTACGCTCGTGAGGCAATCTCCACGCTCGAGGAATCTCCTCTTTCTCCCACTAGTCGCACAATATACTATTGTTAATAATACCGTACTGCTTTGCAGAAAATCGCAACATTTATGAACATAAAACAGTATTGTTTATAATAATAGATGTTTCGTACGTGTGCACTTTTTGCGAACTCGGGCTATGAAAGATCATCATTTAGCGAAGATGATTCCAAGTTTTCAAAATGTTTGCAATTTTCTGCAAAGCAGTACGGTATTATTAACGAAAGTCAGTATTTAAACATTTTTCAGTCCGCGAATCGTTTAGCAAAATGAAATATATAATCTTAATACTATTCGACAATAATAAGTAGTGTTCCGGAATGTTTGTAATTTTTTCGATTTCATCGACTTTTTGTGTCTATTTCTACTGGACTATAACACGAAAACAAGAGTTGGAGCAATAAAGGGCAATTTGAATGGCCCTGTAGATCAAGATTTCAACCCTCACAACTTTCCCAATAAATCTCTGATTTTCCAAACGACTCGAGAGGCCTTGATTTCAAAGAGTTTTCATCGAATTGAAATTTGGCGAATTTCCAAATTCTTTTTCCCAAAGAATCCTCTTCAAAAAACGCCGAGTCGGAAAAAAATGTCTTCTCCAATTTCGTCATTCCCTTTATCGAACAAGGAACAGACGCACCAGAATACGGAAATCTACATCTTGAATTCTCAAAGGTCACCCCTTTCCTTGTCCCTCTCCTTTTCCCCGTCTGTACATTTCCTGAAAACGTACCTTCAAAGGGGAATCCACCCCAGCGCTCCAATTTCCGACCGACTCCTTGCTCGCGATATTTCCGGCCACGATATTAACGAGCTTAAGAATCATGTGGAACTTGGGCCAGTGCTGGCCGTTGGAACTGCCCCACTTGAATCCTTCAAGGCGAAACTCACTCGAATCGGACGCTCCCTTAACATATGATTTGAAGAGATTTTCTCAAAAGAGAACTTTGAATAGACGTACAGTTTATGTTGAGCGAAATTTTACTAGTGTCATCGTTATTTGACGGTGATCGAATTTTTTTATAGTATTTCGGGCGTTTTGGGGAGTTTTTGGACATTTTTTCCATTTTGGATGCATCGTTTTTGATTTTTTTTTTTTTTAGAATTTAGCAGGGGTGGGAAATATTATTGTTTTTCCCCTCTCTCTCTTACTAAATGACTGTTCTTGTGAGAGAGAAAAGGACAGTTGCGTAACTTCCCATCCCTTACAGTGGTACCAAAACTGGAAAATTTCTTTGATTTGAAAATTTAATAGTCCACAACTTTTCAATTTTGCAAAGCATAAAAAGTTCTTCTAACTAAAAATTATGAAATTTGACTACTTCATAATTAAAACATCAGTGCAAATTATTCGAAACTTTGAAATCCTAAAATGTTGAACCTTTCAAGAAGTCGAACTTTGGAAGCTTTAAAACTTCTAAAATTTTCGAAATTTTTGGAACTTTGGAAATTGTAAAAGCTGTCAACTTTTGGACTACAAAATTCTTTGAAATTTCAAAATTTCGAGAACTCTCATTTTAGAATTTTTGGATCTTTCAAAATTTCAAAAATCAACAACTTTTTAACTTAGAACTTCAACATTTTTAGACATTTTTAGAAAATTCCAAAATTTCCGACACTTCCACAACTTTAGAACTTTATAATTCGTCGAAATTTGGAGATTCCACAATTTTTTAAATTTCCCAGAATCGAAAATTATGAAATCTGACTGCTTCAAAATTAAAACATCAATGCAAATTCTTCGAAAATTTAAAATCCTAATATGTCGAGAATTTCGAAAATTCAAAATTTGGAAGCTTCAAAACTTTAAGAAGTTTCAAAATTTACAGAACTCTAGAAATTCTAAAACCCGAAAACTTTTAAATTACAAAATTCTTCGAAATTTTCAAACTCCGAAACTTTTATTTCCAGAATGTTCAAAACTCCCAAAATTTCAAGAACTGACAACTGCTCAACTTCAAACTTATTTGAAACTTCAAAATTCTTGATTAAAAACGTCAAAATTCAATCATTAATGCAAATTCTTCGAAACGTTGAAATCCCGAAATTATGAAAACTTCGAAGGTTCAAAACTTCGAAAATTTTCGAAATTTCCAGAATTTTGAAAATTCTAAAACCTGAAAAATTTTGAACTACAAAATTCTTCAAAATTTTCAAATTTCGAAACAACTAATTTTCAAATTTTCGAAACTTTAAAAATTTCAGAAATTGATAACTTTCCAACTTTAAACTTATTTGAAACTTCGAAGTTCAAACATTAACCCAAATTCTCCGAAATTTTTAAATCCCTCAATGCTGAACATTTCGAAGTTTCAAAATTTAAAAATTTTCGGAATTTCCAGAAATTCCAAAATCCCAAAATTCCACAAATTAAAAAACCCAAAAATACTCCAAAATTAAAATATTCACTTCAATTCGTCCAAACTGATAATAATTTCCTCAAAAATTGCCATCAATTGATATTCCAAAAAAAGGTCACAACTTTAATGCCCCTCCAAAATCAATTCATCTCTAGTTCTAATGAAATTTTCTGATGAAAATTCCAGGTGTTCCAAGTCCACAACAA
>JAPYZK010007707.1:0-10614 GCA_030522785.1 Platygaster equestris
ATAATTCTTGAAATTACAAAAATTCTATGAATTCTTCACATTTAGTGAGACTTGATTATTTGGAACATTTCAAGATTTTTCATAATTTAGAGAATTTTGGAAGTTTTAAGTATTCTGACAATTTTTGGAAATCCAAAAATTTTAGAAATTTTAGAAATTTAAAAAAACTTGTTAAAATCTCGAGAATCAAGGCTGTTTTCATCATTCTTGAAATTTCAAAAATTCCACGAATTTCTGAAATTTCGAGAAACTTTTGGAGCATTTTTGACAAATTTTCAAGAATTTCGACTTTTCCGATAAATTTCAAAATTTAGAATATTTAACGAATTTTCAAATTTTTCAGAATTTCCGAAAGTTTCCGAATTTGGAAAATTTTGGAAATTTCAGAGATTTGAACGTTTCAGAAATTCTGAAAATTTACATTCCTCCCATAATTATTCATAACATTTATAGTCTAATTCATAAATTTTATAATGATTGTTAAAAAATTCGAGTTCCCAAGTTTTCCCAAAATAGTTTCTCGAGTTTAAAAAATATTGAATACAAGTACTACAGTGTTTAAATATTCCATTTCAAATTTCACAATTATCAAAAAAACACTCGATTATTACGTCTTTTAATTTTCAGAAATTTTTCAAATATTCCAGATTTCATCATTTGTAGTAGAAAAAAGCGAATAATCTTCAAAAATCCCAATCTCGAATGTTTTCGAAGCCAATACGTAATTTTATATATTTTTTTAAAATGATGTCATTTTTTCAACTCACTGTAATTTTAGCTCATGAATCACATTTTCCATCAACTTCTCGTCCAATTTTCCCAGTTTCATGGACAGTCAGTATTCAACTCGGAAATTTCCCATTGAATTCTTGAAAAAATTTTACAATTTCCCTTTCCCCCCCCCCCCCTCCCCCTCCCACCCCCTCGTCCTCTTACGAAAGATCGTACGAATTTAGAGAAAAAATGAAAAATTCAAGATTCTTTTCCTCTAGCCTCTTTAGCTGAAATTTCAACTAAATAAAGTGTTTTTTTATGTGTTTCTCGTTTCAGGCAATGAGTGTAGTCCTGATTACACTGATAGGATATCAGTTGAATGGCGGAGATTCTGCACAACTGTACAACCCTCTTTTTGAAACCGATGTCAGAGGATGTAAGTTTTTCTAAGAATTCATTTTCCTTCAAACACAAACCCACCCCCAACACCAGGGAAATTCGATAAAACGAGATAATTATGTACTATGTACGTATTTTATGGAAAAAGTACTTGTTTCACTCGAAAAAACATCGATCACTTAAAAAAACCGTCATTATTTCGAAAATGATAGAAAAATAGTCGTATGCCACACGGTAAAAAAGCGCTATTATTTACCTTGCAGCATCATAATAATATATAATACACTACTTTAAAAATTATGAGAAATTTCCGCTGGAAAAATAACTGAAACTCAATAAATTCTCTTCCATATCAAAAAAAAGTTCGAAACAATATATGTACGATTATTTTCAGCAATGCAATTTTACGGTGGATTCGCAATATTCTACTTATTGCTGATGATTTTATTCTCCGGATTCATGGTTTACGGAATCAGCGAAGGCGTGCGAGGTTGGCTACTTCCATGGCTCATTGGAATGACCATAATTATTGCTTTCCAGTTCGTATTCGGACTTTGGTTGTTATACGCGTATTACATTTACGTAAGTATCAGCCGGAAAGAAGGAAACGATGCTCGTTTTTTTCTGACAGTGTAAACTATTTTTGGATATTGATACGAATGATAACAACGTTGAATGTTGTTGATGACGAAATCCACAGAGGCATTGTTTCTCTTTTGTTATGTAATCTTGAATGGGAAAGACTAAGCATCTACGACGTATTTTTGTTGTTGTCATCTCAAATTATTTATAATGCAATGATTTTTTGATAAACTTGTGGAAAAAACAAATAAATGTCATGAGAATTCCACCAAACCTGTATTTGTAGAATAACTGTGATCAAATTGATTTTTTTTCAGTTGATACAAGTATTCAACACCATCGTTAACTGGCTTTGGATGGGTTATAATGTGAGTTAAATATTACATTTTTTTTATCATTGATACATGAAGACATTGAATATGATAATAATATGATAATTTATCCATAAATAATGGATTACCTAATTGTTGACGTATGGCATGCGAGTGATGAACTCGTTCGCCCACGCTCATCTTAATAAGTAGCAACCTATGGGCCTGAACCTATGGGCAAAGAGTCAATTAAGCGAGAACTTGATCGATTCTTTCGATATTTACGTCGTAATATCGAAAGTATGAATATTAAACTATATCATTGTATCATCAAGAAATGAGTGCGGTATGGGTTTTCATGTTATCACATTTGAATCCGATCGATGGAAAAAAAATTCGATTCTGTTTTTAGGAAAACGCGTGATACATCATAAGCATCATAAGTATCGAAATGAATACTGATTTTCAAAAATAATTCGAGCAACAATAAAGAGTTAATGAAATTACTGATATAAATTGGCAGGAATTTATGAGGATACTGATAAAAGTTGATTGGAATCGATATAAATTGATAAGAATTGATTGGAATCAATATAAATCGATCGAATTTTGTAGGAATTTATTACAATCGATAGGGATGAATGAGAGTTGATAAGAAGTGAATAAAAATTCATAGAAATTATAAGAAACTCATAAAAATTAGATCGGTATTTACGGGAATGTACAGTAATTGATGGAAATTGATAAAAATCGATGAGAATTGATGGCAATCAATCAGAAACTTTCGAGAATCGACGAAAATTATGGTTATATGTAGAAATTTAAATAAACGGATGAAAATTGATATTAATTCATAGAAATGAATCATACCTGATAGAAATCCATGAAGATTGATTAGAATCGATGAAAATTCCTAAAAATCAATTCATTTCAGGGAGAAGTGATAGAAATCAATGGGAATGGAAAAGGATTGATAAAAAATAGATGGGAAGTTATGAAAACCAATGAAAATTAATGAGAATCGATGACAGTCTATGGAAATAAAATGAAATCGATGAAAATCGATAGGAATCAAAATAAATAATATCAAGATAAAATGACGGAAATTTACGTGAATCAATAAAAATCGATAGAAATCGATGGGAGTCGGTAGAAATTGATGATTATGAATGGGAATTGATGAGATTCAATTGGCTAGGTTATGTGAATTCATGGGAATTTATGGGAATTCGTGTTACGATCATGAATACATATTCTGTCATTTTTGTCCAACTTTTTTAAAACGTGCAATATATTGATGTGAATTTATAATGTTCACATTATGTTAGATTGAAATTGATAATAATTATTGCACCAGAGATAATGGTTTCTGTTCATTTGCACTTGCTATTTTCATGCTCAATTGATTCCTATTCGTGTTCTACCATTTTTCTGTTTTTTTTTTTGTCATTTATAAAAATGAAGGGGCAGTGCCCCCTCTTACCCATAGGTTGCTACGGGCCTGCCAATCGAAAACGACCGCATAAGAATTGCTATGTACTCATATAATACAACAAAAACAAAAACAAATATTATCAAAAATGAATAAGGGATTGACGAAGTTCATAGACGAATATAAACTTTCTAATTTTAACTTTCAAAAATTAAAGGACATAGCTACTCAATTATCATATTTTCGAATAAAAAGTTGCACGCAATACAATATTAAAAACATAGAAAATTAGGTAATTCGAAAACGCGAAAGTTCAAATTTATGAACAGGAGAATCAAAAAATTTCTAGTTAGTCGTAAAACGCCTGTAACTTTAAATTCCGAAGCTAAAAAATCATCAAAAATAAAAATCAAATAAATAGTATACATGGAAATGGATTCAGAAGTTTGCATTTTAAAATAAAAATTTCATTTGCTCGGATATGTACGTTCAAAAATCAATCATCCCAAATCCTGAACTTGAATGGACAAACTTGGACCGAATAAAACAGAATCATGAAAAACTGAAAAGTTTATGAAAAATATGAAAACGATGTATATATTTCCAAATTTCAGAGAGAAAAGTTAGAAAAAAAGTTGCATTCAATAAGAGATGAACGAAAAATTGAAAAATAATTGTCCGAAACTTGACCCAATATCGATGAAAAATTTCCACCCCTAGCAATCAAAATGTTTTCTCTGCAGCAAGTTCGTCATGTCACGGAAAAAAAGAATTAATGAATGTCCTCTCAAATTTCAGTTGTACTGTTGGCTCTGTGTGTATTCGATGTACAAAATATTCGAAGATATGCAGTCACCGAACATCGAGCTACTCTGGCCTTAACTGAATTGGACCAAGAGACTGTTCTTCAAGAATAAAACCACCAAATGCGTCAAACGAAAAATTAAAAATGTGTTCTCTTTTTGACAATACCGTTCGAATGAAATGGTAGAATTTATATATATTTTTATATAACGCCTGGTGCCTTGCGAGAACCACGAAATGAATTGACAATGTTTAAAAAAAATGAAGGAAAAATCTCATCGGAGGTTAAAATGGATTTCCGTGACTTGAATATGATATGATAATTTTATGGGAGAGATTTTGCAAAAATCATCAAGTCATTTGGAATGAAAAGAGACTCCCGAATTATTCAATTTAAATTCTCTTCCATTATTCAACTTGATGCTCTATATTTAATCCGACAGAAGAATCGACAATTTATGTGTAAAAAAATTCGAAGATTGAATATTGTTAGGGACTTTGTGTCAAACAATTTGGGAAATCCGTTTTGGGGTCGTTCAAGTATTACGGAACGCATTTTTGAAATTTTCAACCCCCCCCCCCCCTTAATGCGGCGTAAAAATGTAAAATACTGAATTTCCAACCCCCCCCCCCCCTAGAACGTTAAGTAATACTTTAACGGCCCCTTTTGGAATTTTGATGTTTTGTAGATTTATAAAGTTTATTATAGTTCCGGGAATTTTCGAAGTATTGAACCTTTGAATATTTTGGAATTTTTGGAATTCTTTGAAGTATTTGGAAAAACTCTGAAATTTTGCGAAATTATTGAAGCTCAGAATCTTCGAGAATGATTCAAGTCTTGGATGTATTATAGTTTCGGAAATTTTAAAAATATTGAAATTCTGAATATTTTTGAATTTTTGGAATTCTGAAGTTTGAGGTATTAGGAAGAATTCTGAAATTTTGCGGAATTTCTCAACATTTCGCACTTCTAAAATTGTAAAGTTTCAGAATTGTCGAAGTTTTATTCATTTCTCAAGTTTGAAATGAATTCAATGTTTATAAGTTCAAAAGTACTGGAATTCTCAAATTTCCAATAAAAATTTATTTGGAAGCTCAAGAAATTTGAGGATTTTTATTTTTTGAAGCGTTCTGAACTTGTGAAATTTGGTAATTTTGAGAGATCTGAAAATGTTAAAAATTCTGGAATTATGGAATTTTAGAGAATCATCAAGTTTTAGAAGTTTCTACGATTTTATAAGCTTTCAAAGTTGTGCAACTTGAAAGTTTTTTAGAATTTTGAACACAAAAGTTATGAAATTTCGGAATTTTCGAAGTTTTTGGGAGTCTAGAGTTCTGAAGAATTCAGAAATTGTTAAGTGTTAGAATTCTCAAAGCTCCGAAAATTTGAGAGGTTTTAAATAAATTTAAATTTTAGAAGCTAAGAAGTTACGGAATTTTTGGAAGTAACATAAATTTTAAAGTTTCGTACATGTTTGAAGTTTTTAAGATTTTTTAAACTCCAAAGTTCTGTAATTTTCATGTTTTAAAGCATTTCAAAGTTATGAAGTTCTGAAAGTTGTCAAGCATCAATAATTTCGAAATTTATGGTATTTTTGAGTGTTGAAAAATTATCAAATTTTGTGAGTCCCATCAATTTTCACAGCTTTCGAAGTTTTGGAATTTCGAAAATTCGAAGAATTTCAAACCCACAAAACTTCTAAAGTTTCGGAATTTCCAAAGGTTTCGAAGTTGTCAACTTCTTGAAGCTTCAAAAATGATGTCTTGAATGTACAAATATTTCGGAAATTTAAGAAGTATTGAAGTTCCGAACACTCCGAAATTTTTTTAATCCTGAATTCAAGAGATTGACAAGAATTTCGAGAATTTTTGCACTTCCCAAATTGTGAAGTTTCAGAATTCTTGAACTTTTATAATTTCGGAAGTTCTAAATAAATTTGAACTTCAGCAGCTTAGAAGTCCCAAAATATGTCAAGGCCTGATGCGAATTTCGATACATTTTGAGGTCCAGAAGTTCAAGAAGTTTTCAACATTCACAAATTCTGCGAATTTCGTAATTTCAAAGTTTCGTACGTTTATGAAGCTCGGAAAGTTTTTGACATTTCTTGAGTTTCGAAGTTTATAGTCGCCTGAATTAAACAATGTATACAATTACTGTAGCAATTTCTTTGCGAAATTTTTTCAGAATGAATACTTTTCGAGATTCTCTTCATGTACACTAATTTTAAGCTTCGCCAATGCACGATGTATTTAACAATAAGCGTAATTTTTACGTAGGTTAAAGACTGAAAGTGACAAGTTTCATGTCATCATCCGTCCAATCGTTAGGAAAATGTACGTTTATCTACAGTTTTGACGAAATATTTTTTATTGTCTCTCATCATACATGTACATATTTTTGAAAAAACATTTTCAAGATTTAGAGACGATCAGTCCATGCACGGAAATTGCAATTTCATAATGAATTGATTCGAGAAATTTCTATATGAATCTCTTAGTAATAATTTTCACAATTTGAGTACGTGAATTGAATTTATTTCTATCATTGCTTCGTTTCACAGTATACAATATTATCATTTTTTGTACTCTTTTTTTATGATTCTCTGCTTCAAGAGAACAGACAATCGTGTGACAGTTTTTTTTTCTGTTTTCAAGTAATGAGAGGAAAAATTGCGATCGAGTATTTGAATGTACAATATTTATTGTATGTCAAGGTGATCGGAAATAAAGTACCTTTATAAAAGACAGACAACTTTTCTTTGTGTTTCTCAGATGACTTTCTTTGAATTAGACAATATTTTAAAGTTAAAATAAATAACTATATGTTTTCACTTTATAATTGAGTCAAAAAACTGGATACATTTCGTGACTGTTCAAACGGAATTCATTTTTTAATTCATACATGTATTTTTTTGCATGTTGCAATCATTCTATACAAATAGTTAGGAATTATAACTAAATTCTCGAAACTCGTAGATTGAGTAGAATTCCGAAATTATATAGGTACCTACAATAGTATTCATAGTATAATTTGACTTTGAAATTTTTTCAGAATTTTCGGATTCCATTAGATTTTGCAAATTTGAATTGTCATATCATTTTTTTAGTATGACACTTAAGTTGAAAACAAATGAAAATATAAAAAAAAATTTGATGTTTATTTTCCAACGTGTTCAAATTGAATCGAATAAACCAAAAAGGGACTGTACTCAAATTACGTAAGACGTTTTTCGCTCATTTCCCTCCCCTCCCCCCCCCCCGCCTTGAAATCTTACGTAAGAACGAAAATTTTGTAAATTACCTCACGTATCATCGAAAATAAGGTATCATGATGATATCAATAAAATATCAATGAAACGCATCGTAATTACTCATAATACTTTAGATTCATTCCAAAAACCCACGATAGTTGCTAATAATGTTTCTACAGATATTTTTTGTTACTATTAGCTTAAAAATGATCATAAAGTTAAATTTTAGAATCAAATTTAGTTGTTTTCTCAATGAGCAAACAAATATCACTTTTCACCCCTAAACTTCTTACGCAATCTAAGCACGGCCCCAAAGCATCATTATCTCCTTTCAAATTTCACATTGAGACGTGACACGAGAGGGGATTGGAGGGGGGAGGGGGGGGGGATCGGCGAATTTGTGACACATTGTGACAGAGTGGTGGGAGGGGGCCAAGAAACTGTGACATCATTATTTACGAAATCTGCCATAGAACTATACGCATATAGAACTTCGAACTCATCAATTTCAGGTCTCCGGCTTCACCCCCCAATATTCCCATACCAAATCGACCAAACGACCTCTACAACAACCTAGAAAAAAATCTCCGACCCCACGTAAACACCGTCGCGCATGCGAAGAGCCGCGGGAGTCCACCCTCCGGAAAAGTGAATCTTTTTCGTTACATTCACATTGACCTCGTCAGGTGGACCCTGAGCCAGTTCACACTGGGTTCCCGCTCGGAATCCCCGCTTTATTTACATGCGTCGCGCAAATTCCGTTTGCATGCCATTAAACCGTCGCCTCGATACGCCCGTCACGCTGATCGCAAAGTCGTTGTTCGTTCTAATTCTCGTTAATGGTCAGTAATCCACTTTCATTGATTCGCTCCCGCCAGCGTTACGTGAGCGAGGGATTAAAGCGCAATGCTCCTATGACTAGACATTTTCCTCAGTTGTCAGTACCGACGCGGTACAATGCGCGGTCGTATTACTGCACCTATCAAGCTCGAGGAAGTGACGACGCATGCATGATTAAATAATGGACGTGAGCCGTGAATGCTTGAAAGGGTTGAGTCATTGACACCCAGAAGGGCTATGGAAAAATGTGCGGTTATGGAATTGTTGGGTTTTTTTGTCCATTATGGGCGGGGGGGGAGGTTGGGGGTATTTATGGAAATGGGGGGGGAGGATTGATGGAAATATTGAGGGGAAGGGAAAATTGAGAGTAGGTTTTGGGGAAAGTTCTGATTTTTCATCTTTTTGAATATTATTGAAATTTGGAGAATGACTTTAAGAACATTATTTGGAAACTCATGAATTATGTATTGATTTCGGATTTAAGTTCGAGTGTCTAGAATTTTGCGAGTTTCGGAAGTACTCAATTTTCAAACTAATGAAGTTCGGATTCCAAATTGTGAAATTCGAATTTGGAATTGGTTTGAATTTAGCATTTTTGAGATTTCGATGTTGTGGAATTTAATGAATTTGATTATGAATTTGAACTTGAAGTTTCTACGACTTTTCGGACTTGAAACTTCGAGTTTATACAAATTATTGAACTTCAGACGTGGAGTTTCGGAACTGAATCTCCAATTTGAAGTTTCTGCACTGAAATTCGAACTCAAAGTTTCGAAATCGAAATAATGACTTGAAGCTTCCGAATCAAGATTCAAACTTGAAGTCTTCGAACCGAGTTCCGAAGTTGAAATTCACAAATTGAACTTTAAACTTGAGGTTTTCGAAATAAACGTTGAGCTTGAACTTATGGGATCGAACTTCGGACTTGAAGTTTTTAAATTGAACTCAGGATTTGAAGCTTTGCAATTGAACTTCAATCTTGAAGTTTCGAAACTGAACTTTCCACTTGAAGTTTCGGAATGAAACTTAAACTTCAGAGTTTCGAAATGTCAAAACTTACAAACTAGAAGTTACCAAATGGAAATTAAACCATGAAGTTTCGGACATGATAACTTAAACTTGAAGTTTACAAATTAAACTTTAACTGAAAGTTCCCAAATTAAACTTAAGCAAAATTTTCGATTCGAATTTCAAATTTGAAGTTCGAAAACTCAACTTCACGCTAGATATTCCGAAATGAAACTTCAAACTTGCATGAAGTTCTAAAACTGAACTTACAAAAAGTGAAGTTTCCGAATTTCGTTCAAAAGTCGAAGTTTTGTGATGAAAACTTGAACTTCAAAATAAATTTTGAAGTTTTAGGATTCATTTCCAAACTTTAAATTTCTGAAGTAAACTTCGAACTCCAAATTCCGGAAATGAACTTTGAACTTAAACTTTTCGAATCGAACTTCGAAATTGAAGTTTCGAAATCGAACTTAAGAATTAAAGCTTTGGATATGAACTTCAAACTTGATACTTCGAAATCGAACTTCGAACTTGAAGTTTCGAAACTGAAATTCAAACTCAAAGTTTCTCAATTGAACTTAGAACTTGAAATTTCGAAACTGTAATTTCAACTTTAAGTTTGTAAATTAAACTGAAAACTCTGAGTTCCAGAATTGAAATTTGAACTCGAAGTTTCCGAATACGAATTCAAACTTCAAGTTTTGAGATTCGAACTTTTCGGAATGGAATTCGAACTTGAAGTTTTCAAATGGAACTTCGAACTCTAAGTTTCGTGAATAAGCTTCAAAATTAAACTTATATAGTATGAACGTATATAATATCGTATATTAATTATTGGGAATGAATGGAATTTGATGGGTCAACAAAAAATCATTGGGAATTGATGGAAATCAATAGAATCTGATCAAAACTGATGGAAATCGACTGGAATCAATTAGAGTTGAAAGGAATAAATAGAAAATTTTGAAAATAAATGGGAATTGATAGGAATTGATAAAAATCAATGGAAAATAATGGAAATCAATGGGAATCGATAGAAACTAGTAAGAATCAATCGTGATTGATTTTAATCGACGGGAATCGATCAGAGTTGATGGGAATGTATAAGAAACGATGGGAAATCACTGACGGAGGGGCGGGCGGCCAAATGTTTTTTTTTTATAATATAGGTAGACGTAAATATCCCCAAATTTCAATAGCATGTAATACTATCGAAAATTCTCTTCTAACCGTACACGTTGAATCATCGTACATTCTTGCATGATACGAAAAA
>JAPYZK010007708.1:0-11333 GCA_030522785.1 Platygaster equestris
AGCTCAAACTTGCATTGACAATCGAAATTATTCGTTGAAACGTGAGAATGAAATGTGCGGCTCGAATATTTATTCTATAAATATTCGGGACGTCACAGTGATGTCATGAGAATGTATAAAATTCCAAAAGTAGTGTACATTAAACGAAGATGTAAATTCTATTAGTCCGTAACGAGTTGCCGTAATAGTGACAAATTCCAGCAACCGTGTTAGTATTCGTTATTTTTAGTGCCCTTATTCATAAAATCATACACGTATATTTGCCCGAACGTTTTTCGTTTGAGAAAAGACCAGGCAAAAACAGCCTTTATAGGATACGTTGAAATAACCGTAAAGTAAAAGCAAAATAACAGCAGGTCTGTTAAGTGAATTTTTTGCACACTTTGCACTATCTTTTGGGCTTATGTACCGCCGAGGCATCTATGAACATAATTTGTAGTCCCAGCAAACGTTGAAATACGAGCGTATTTGCATAAAATCTGCACGAATGTCCTGTCGATTGTTAGCTAGAGCACGCAAAGTTCGGTTTAGTTTGGCAAAGTGATAGGGAGAGAAAAATATTCACAACTAAGGACGACGAGACGGAAGAGTATAAACATTCACCAATGTGAACCTTCGATTACTTTATTGCAGATTAAACTGGGACAGGTCAAATTGGCACTGAATTTTGCAAAAGAACAATCGAAAGTGGCCAGGAACAAGATCCAAAAAACTCAAACCACTCTCGACACTGCCCAAATGGAAGTTACAGAGATAAAAGAGTCTCTTCGGGCAATGATAATGTTTAGAATAGGAGCTTCGTAAAAAGTCTCCACATAGAATAATATTATGTATATCAGAGCCGGTTAATCCCACGTCTTATTGTGAGGACACCGTGTTTTCATGTGACGATTGATTCGGGTCTTGTCGGGCCGCGCCTCACTCTCGTTAGAATGATCAAAGAATCAACAAGTGTAAAACAAAACTTCAAATAGAGTGATAACCCCATATGAAACTTTGTATTCTTTTTGAAAATCCTACAGGTTATGGGCCCAGGGTGCTCATTTTACTGCGTGTGGAAATTTATTCAGATAGAGGGTTAAATAGAGCTAAATTCGAGCTAAAATAGAGATCCATGTAAAATGTTCTGCATGAGTTATAGAGAATCGATCGAGAGAAATATCTAGATGAATTTGGAATATTCCAATTCCATTGAAAAAAAAATTCTTGGAGGTATTATGAAATATTTTGAATAAATCAATAATTTGATTTTTCTTGAGAATCGAATGAAATAGTAGCACACGTGTAAGCGTGCGACCCTGAGAAGCTATGGATTTGTTGCTTTTCTATTAGTAACTTGTTTGTATTAAGAATGGGCATGTACAGTTCCAATGGATTATAATTCCAGGGTTAGTTTTGACTGAAATCGCTTCCAGTGCGGCCTGATTTCTGATTCAACTAATAAAGGGAGTCATGAAGGACTGTGAGGGTCCCATACGTGTGCATGATCAACCATCATTACGCCAAATCTATAAGTTAATTCTAGGAGTTCTCTGATTTTAGTGTGCGTGATTAAGTCGTTCTGCAGTTTTTCTCAGTTCTTCGCTTCAATTCGTTCCAAGAGTGCAGTGCACTTGGGGAACTGAAGTATGAAACATAATCCCACGTATCGACCTGGTGCTTTATATCTCATGATAATTAGAGTCAACTGATAGAGATTTGGTTCGAAGCTTATGATAGATGATAGAATCATTATTCGGAGATAGTTTTATACCATTATCTAATAAATCAGGGTATTTCTAGTACCGAAAAACTGGAATTTACGCAACTTACATTCGTCAAAATGTCAGAAAAATCCAATAAATCTGATTTCGATTAATTGTTCGACCAGCTGGTGCAAGAGACTGCTTATCTCGACAAAAAGAAAGGAAAATTGTAAGCAACAGAAATAAATTATGAATATGATTATCTAACTTAAGCTGAAAAATTTGAGAATAATCATGAATTTGTCGAAATATAGAGTAAATAAAGAACAGAGTATAAAGAATAAGAGTGAATAAGGTCAAAATAAGAATTTTCAGAGAAATACAGGTTATAATTCAGATTCCGAATTCCAGCAAAATCACTAGAGAAAGAGTAAGCTAAACAAAACGCTGACAATGAGAAAGAATTGCCCGTCCAAAAGCCTAGAATCGTAAGTCAACAGGTTATTCTACCAGAAATGTAATCCAGGTTGCTGTTTGATAGGCATATAAGAGCAGTTGGCAGGGTGAAAGAAGCGGCCAATACAATGGCAGAAGCTATGGAAGCGATGAATGAAACAATGGTCATGACGAAGAACCAGTTGAAACAATTGCATGTCATTACTCTGGAGAACATTTAGTTGGAGAAAATTGGACTCGAAAGAGCTCAGGTAGAGAAAAATTGAAGTTCTGAAGGAAATGAAAATGTAGAGAAATCGAATTCTGTTTAAACCACAAATTGAAGGTTGAATGAAAGAGTGACTAAGACAAAAAAGAACTAGAGAATCCAGAGTTACCAATGATCGGAAAAGTTGTTTGTTTAGAAAATGCCGAAGAAGGCATTCAGACTCTTATCAGAAAAACAGTAGGAGATGAGCTAAATTCATCCAAAATGAACATGAAAAGAGATTGTAAATTGACTTACAAGTGTGATTTAAAGTTATGGATGGATTACTCGAAATCAGAATTACTGGCGAGTGATTGGTTAGACGTAATTGATCCAAATGTTTCGAAACCTTCAAATTTGTCCCCATTGAACATTAAAAAGATAAGAATTGTTAGAGATATTATTATTGATCATTCAGATAAAAAATATCACAAAAGAATTTTGAACGACAAGGAACCAATAAAAATTGAAAAAGAAAATTAAAATGTTTAAAAGGTTAGAAGTTAATGTCCCACAGTCGTCAGTTAGAGCGCAATTATATAACCATAAAATGCGGAAAGATAAAAAGGGGCAAATTCTTTTAAAAGATTCAATTCAATTATCAGAGATTATGAGGCGAACGAGGAGTCGGTGGCCCTTGATGAACAAAAGATTCGACCGTGTTTTCATCAAGCAGTGACCCAATTGATTCTTGAATTGAGAAATGCTGACTTCATAAGGAGAAAAACATCGTAAAAAGGGATGACATTAAATAAAATCGAATTATTCATGTTACAGCTAGAGGCAGAGAAGAGAGAAAAAAAAAGGACGCAATGCACGCCCAGGCACAAAGGGTTGCTCTCGGACCAGAAAATCGGTGTCATAGATGCAACAACCTTGGGCACTGGGCTGCGGATTGTCCCTTCTTGCAATCCAGAGAATGGTTTTGCTACTATTGTCAAGCCATGAGGAAGCATAAGGGTCCTGATTGTCCGTATGCGCCAAGCACCTTTTCCAGGGGGTTCAGAGGTGAAAGATTTAGAGGTTTTCATGAAAATTTTGGTAATAGATAAATCGAAAACAATAAATCAGGGGTTGAACAGAAAAATAAGCAAAAGATTGAAGAGAAAAATGAACAAAAAACTAGTAGATTCACTAAGAGAACTTTTAGAGGTAGAGGAACGATACATGAAAATGAAGATAAAACGCCAACAGCAAAATTTGTCCAGAACAAAACTAAAGGGCAAGTTGAAAAACGAGAAGATCGTTCAGAGTACTTAGATGATATAACTTTTATTGTCGATTCTGGTGCATCCGATCATATGATAAATACAAAAAGCATTTTGAGTGATTTTCAATGTTTGGAGAATAAAAAAATTAGAAGCGCGAATCAGCATGAATATTTCAGCTGATATTTCAATAAACGGAAAAGGTAATTTGAAACTTCAGCTAGAGGCACCGTATCATAAAATTATAAAATCAAATGATGTCATTATGGCAAAGAAAGTTTCTGAGAATTAATTGTCTTCACGTCGATTTGCTGATGCAGGATTTGGAATTTATTCAGATGACAGAATTTCAAATATCTATAATAAAATAACTCAAAAAAAAAAAAAAAAAATAAAAAAAAAGAAATAAGGAAGGGAGAAATGGGTGAATGGGATTAAAGGAAAAAAAAAAAAAAAATAAGAACTAAAAAAAAAAAAATGAATTGCAGTTAAAATCAAATAAAAGAGAGAAAATGATTGAAAATACTGGTTCTGCGATTAGGAGGGAGAATATAAAGAATAAGCTAGGGAATTTTGAAGGAATAAATAATAGAGATTTTGATGTCAGTTTAATATCGAGGAAAATTGTAAGAATAGATAATATAAATTCAATAAAAGAAGTAAAGGGATTGTTAAACTCAAATTTACTGGAGAAAAAATTAAATTCATCCGTAAGAAGTAGTGAGGGAATGCTATGGCATAAGAGACTTGGCCACGCATCATTGAATTATCTAAAAAAGTTACAGAAATTAGAGAAGTAGTTAGATAATGTAGAGTTTAATGAGTTAATTTTAGACGGCGAGATTTTTATCATGTCAAGAATGGGGAAACTCCCTTTCAAAGAGCAAAGAAAAAGAGCTAAGCGACCGCTTCAATTGTCACACACAGACACGATGGGTACGATAAAACCCACGTCTTATCCTGGTGGGAAAAGATTCATAGTTGTATTTATAGATGATTTTTCGAGGTAAGCCAGAGCATATTAGATAAAAAATTGAAATAATTCAGGAAAACCCTTGGAAAAATATTTAATTTCTGCCAGAAATCAATTAGGTCAGAATAAACGAGTTTGTTATATTAAGTCTGATGAGGAGACAGAGTTTATGAGTGAAGAATTTTCGGAGATAATAGAACTTGAAAAAATAGAGAGTGATCCTCCGCCAAAGCAAAGAATGGTTGTCGCACGCCCCTCGCCCAAAAAAAGCTCGCATAAGCAAGTCGAAGGTGGAAACAATGATTATTGCCTTTTTAGATAGCCGTGGAATCGTCCACGAAGAATTTGTTTCATCGGGGCAAACCGTGAATCAAGTCTACTATCGCCAAGTACTCGACAGATTGCGAAAACGGGTTAACAGGGTGCGCCCAGACATCGCTCGTAACTGGATCCTTCATCACAACGCGCCGTGCCACACTTCCCTCAGCGTGTCCCAGTAATTGGCCTCTAATGGGATCGCCGTGTTGCAGCAGCCGCCTTATTCGCCCGATATGTCACCCTGTGACTTTTTTTTGTCCCCTAGAACAAAATCGGTGGTCGAAGGAACCCATTTTAAGTCGCTTACGGACATCCAGGCGGCCGTGACGAGGGTACTCGCGGACTTCCCAGTCGAAGCGTTCCAGAAATGTTACGAAGCATGGAAAACGCGCGGAAATCGTTGTATAGCTGCCCAAGGGGACTATTTTGAAGGGGATGGCAGAGTTGTACAATGAAATAATTTTTAAATATACGGTTTTTTTGGAATCAGTCTCATTACTCAATTGTCAAACCTCGTACTGCACATTTTACTCCTCAAACCGACAAATTCCAACATCACACGACTATTGCACTCATCCTTTATCAATTCAACAATTTTCTTATCAACGAGTGGTATTCCATATCGATTATTCCCGTCATAATCAGATGTGCTGAAGTAATTAATACTGTCGCGCATGATATCATGAATATTCATATTTTTCACTTCATACACCAAGCTATCCGTATCCGTGTACATCAATTTACAGGAATCCTTCAATTTCCGAATCATAAAGTCACAATAAAAATTATATACACAAGTTTTCGACAATCCGAGTACACAAAAACCAATGTAAATAAGTTTGTTGAGCGTCACCTGAGTTTTATTCAATTTGACTGCAATGAGGTTTTCATTAAAAATCGCATGCGAATAAAAAATTGGTTTTGCGATAAGCGCTTCTGCGCCATGCCTACCCTCCCACTGTGTGGCAAATCGTACAATTGAATGTTTCCTTACATTTCCCATAGTCTCGCCATAGACGGTATTGTTTATCATTTTGAATAAATGTTTTCCGAATTTGTTTGTTGCTTTCTGACGCAACCCACTATTCGAATCAATATATGACTTTAACCACGGTGATTGCTTGAACTGCAAAATTCGATGAATTTTTTCGAGTACAGGACCGTGTTCGAGAGCTTGCTTTAGACTTCGATGATGAATGACATAACGCGATTTTAGAAGAAGTGTAGCTAACAGTTTACTTTGCTTAGATCCAGGGGGAGACATTTGTTTAACGCGAAATGAAGATTCTTTGTGCAAGTCATGAATGCTTTCGGAATATTCCAAATCAACTTCAAGGATGTACCTGATTCCTGTATCTTTTTTTACAGCCCAATTTATATCACAATTTTTGATCCTTTGGAATTTTTCATGTGAAAGATATTTCATCATGGCCGAACCATACAAATTATTGACGTCATGATACATTGAATATTTCTTCTTTCCATTTGGATTAAAATCGGGCGTGAATTCATTATTAGGTTCCAAATATCGTTTCAAACATTGACTCATTCCACCTCTTATCCCTTTCTCAACGAACAAAACCATATCAATGTCATTCAAAAGTTCAAGTTCAATTTCAGTATGTTTGAGCATTGCGTCCCAAGTCAGTCCGGGAGTTGTGTAATAGTGTGCAGGATCGAGTCCATACACACTCAAACACATGTTCCAAAAGTTCTTAAAAACATCTGCAAATAACGAAACATCAGTCTTCTAATACGAATCTAAATATTCACCCAAATTATTGGTTTCAAATTCTTGCCAAATTTTTTGCGCATGTTGATAGTCTTTTTCGGAAATTTTGCAATCATTGAATCCATCATAAAATTCCTCTCTCGTCGGTAAATCATTTACTGGAAAATTTTCCCATGAATCCAAAAATTAATAGGGGAATACACCCTTTCTTTTAAAAAATGGAAGTTGCTCGTCAGTCGAGTGTAAAAATTGAGCAGAGAGAATGTTAAATTCGGTCAGATATGACGCCATTTTGTCGAGAGAGGATGACAAAAAACGCAATGAATCAATGAACCGTGACGAAATTTTTTTCCCCTTGATTCGCTTGGTGAAAGGAATATATTTTTTTATATTCAATAGCAAAACAGAAATTGGTCCTTCAATATGTGTCGTAATATCTTTTATAATCAAATGACTGTCATATTCACTAAGATTATGAAAAACAACCATTATAGTTTGCGAATCACGATATCTGAGATTGCATGAATTATGTGCAGCAACACGAAATTTTTCTGTGAGATGACAAAGATCTCAAACTCTGTCTTATAAAAAATTTTAAATTTTAAAATTAAAAAAAAAACTATCGCATCGTCACCGTAAGGTAGCACAACATGGCAGTTATTTACCTTCTTACAATCTTCTTCATGGCCGAGCAAGTCATTGAGCAAGAGAAAATAGTGAAGGCAGCGGTCACAGATATAATTCTTGGAATAATGCTTGGTTAGTTGACTGCGAACGAGGCGCAACATATCCTCCATCCATACGTAGTGCAATCGTAGCTGTTCTTCAGTCATCGTGAGTGCATTCTTCTCTTTCTTCTCCTCTTCGTTTTCACTGTCATAGAAGTTTTGGATCACCAGAAAATTGACGTGCTTCGGCTTTTTCGATGCAGTGATATGTACAGGGTGGGCAGTATAATTTTCATTCTTCTTTTGCAAAATGTAGACGTTGATGGAAATATCATTCTTCCTTTCGAATTTGGGCACTGATTTCACTGTCACCGAAAATTTGATCTTGTCGAAATTAAATTCGTTTTCGAATTGCTGATAATGTCTTACGCTGTAATCGTATGCAGTAGTTGTAGAATGCAATGCCGACAAAATTGCCCACTTGAAACATTCATCATCCTAATTTCTCACATTGATGCAAGCCTTATTTTTTCATTTGTCCCGGTAAATCAACCTACGAACTCCCATGCATTGGATTATATGAATTCACATCGAAAGATAAACTCGTAATACTGCGCAGCGTCCAGCCGAAATCTTTGACTTGGGAATCATCAAATTCACGTAAAATGTCATATTTTATATTCACATCAAACCACTCGAAAAGATCAGTGCTGTGTGTGCTTGGAGCTATTTTTGTGTGAATATACTTGAGCTTAATGTATTCTTCATTTGTCTTCGTAACACTATATTTACCTTCCAATACCGAATTCACTACCACTGCATTATGCTCATTAATGGAAAGTTAAATGTTTTCAATAAAAAGCTTTTGAGTATCGTCCAGAAGAGCGTGAAGATCGAGATGCACATTGTTTAAAGTCACACCTGTCGGGATGCGTCCCAAAATTGCCGAGTCAATGTTCATCCAGGTAACTCGCTTCTCCTTGGCCAAAGGTCAACCGCCTCGCACCAGCAATTTTTCTAATTCCTCGTTGTAGAATACGAGATTCTTAATGATGAGCTGACATTGCATTTTGATGACATGTCGAGCTTGCAAAGAAAGGGCGATCAAATCCAGAATTTACCCTTGGTTTCTCGGATAAGATTTTCGACACTCGCAGAATTTACATCGATACTTCGTAAGAGTTGCTGCTGTCGTAAAACGACACCACGCGACTCCCGCGAGATCGGCATGATTGGAACTACTGATCTCTCGCTTAGGACCCTTCTACTTGTACTCGATTCTTGAAAAGCATGTACCCTCAATCATTGTGGGGAAATTGATGTCTTTATCGTTACTACCGCTTCATTAAAGAAAGGGGGACACTTAAAATCTCACCTGTTCCTATTGATTAAAAAGACAAAAAGTATGTCATAATAAATACGACCTCTCCGTTATAGAAAGAGGGGCACTAAGAACCTTATTTGTTTCCATCGATGATAAAAAACGAAACAAAAAAAACGACTCGGAAACTCTCCGAGGTGTGAAATTTTTCCATATAAAATGTCGCAATAAGCGTTGCTGCTTCGTTGGATAAAGGTGCCCGTATAAAATTGTAGCGAAAGTAACGAAAATGTCGTTTTGCCCCGCGTACGACTGTTCCGCTCGAATTAAAAATTCCCACAAACATCTGCAGCGCCGCTAATAGAGTTCCGCTTGTTAATGAAGCGGCAGTGTTTAGACCAACGATGATGTTCGACTTAAGCGTCATCTCCATTCTCCCACTTGTAGATGTAAATTTTACATTTAAAACAGAAAACCACATCGGCAATTCCAGTACAATCAAAACCACTTTGAGCCAGTTTTGTGGAATCCATAAAAGATGCACCCCAATTTTCGAAACTTTTTATACGAGCTGCTTCCAAACAATAATCAATCATGATTATAAATGTAGTTACAATCACAACGAATCGTGACATACTGAAGAAAAATCGAGCTACATCATCAAGATAAGGATAAAGGAAAAAACAACAGTATCCACATTATATATTATTCAATAATCTATATACAATCTCTAATTTTTCCACAACCACATTCTCAATCGACGTACATTTTCGCTGGCACAAAGATGCGAGCGTATAAATTTATGATAAGTATTGTAAGAACAAATCGATACATGCATTTTCTCGAGAGAGGGGCATTTTATATCAAACATATCAATAACGATAAAAGATTTAATTCTTATAAACGATTTAAACCAACGTTTCTTTTCGAGTACTTTTTGACATATACGACACGCACATTTTTCAACTTTCTACTCAACACTTTTTTAAATTCATTGAATTCCAAATTACAAGCGTCCCAAGGGATTCCATAAAAATGACGTGTAAGCCACGTGTTTTTTGACCGAAATTTTATGGATAGCTAACTCCATGCATACGTTGGCTTTACGAGGAGAGTTTCCACATCTGATGAATTGAGATGAGCAATTGCCACTGCTTTCGCGATAAAGGTCCACCTGGGTGATGCTGGTACCATTAATCCTTGCATATCGATGATGACATCCATTTTTTTTTATGTATATGAATTCACAAGCGTTGTATTCTTCACCTTGGAAGATGGAATAAAGTCGTCCCTCGTTCGAGGCTTCGGCTGAATCCTCAATTTTCTCTCCCGTAATTTTCGTCAATCTCGCAGGTAAGATAATTGCGATAGTTTCCTCAAGTGTAAAAATGTAGCGTTCTCCAAACCTCGTACTTACATTTTTATAACCACTGACTCGATATTGTTCATTTACTCCAAGATCAGCGAGTTTTTTTACATTAAGACTGTCTTCTTAGCGAGCAATCTTGTTGAGCTTCAAGAAATCCATGACTTACTGAATGATTTACGAGTTCTGAAATTACTGCTTTATATATATCCATCTTTTTTCTACCACCGCACTACCGTCGCAAAAATCCGTTAGACGAGTTTTTCTAATCAATAGGAGTAATTTGCAAAAGAGAAATCAGCATGACGCAATAACGTATCAAAATGAGGTCATCGCATTCAAGTGATCCGAACGTAGCGATCGCATGTCCGCATGTATCAATCGCATTTCCGAATGTTGCAATCACATGTCCGAATGTTGCAATCACATGTCCGAATTTCGCAACCGCACAGCTACTTTCCGATTATAGAAAGTGTGATCGAGACGTGCTCGGACTCGTATTTTAAATAAAGGAGTTAAGGTGATGTAATTAATTTCCGTTGGAGCGTGAGGAAATTGCAAAATAAAAAAAATGATAAGATTTATATTACAATTAAGTTTTGTTGATCCAACTATTTTGAGAACGGTCAAATCCGAGCCATTTGAAAAAAACTTGATTTCCCCGTTTAAGTTATACTTTTTTAACTAAGTACACGTCTGGATGATTGACTCTTAATGATTGCTCATCATAAAAACTACCTCTAATTGGTTGATTTTGATAATCGATGAGTTTATATGTGACCGGAGATGTATTTTGCACACGTGAAATTTTAAAAATTTCAGTGGTCCAATTTGGCGTGTACTTTTTCTCGAAAATGTGTTTGTATTCACTAATTCTCACTTTAATGTTGAGTTTGAATTGTTTTTCGATTTCGTTTCTATCTGATGAACATTTTGCAACAACCACGTTACATCAATCTTACTTACATATCCACAAGGTCAGCTTGCCACGTATCGTCAATACCACGCATATCTACATGGCAACGCTTAAAATTTTTTCGAGCCGAGTTATGCAACTCTTCTACTAAAACTTTTTTGTAATTCATAACGATGTTTATTTCACACTGAGAGCAATTTGATTAATTTATTATAATTTTTCTATATTATAAAAGTAAATTGTGGTTAACCATACCCCATGGGGGTCTTTGGTATCCTCACAATTCCCTTCCTCTTCCTTCTACAACACCAATTCCTTCCAAACCTTCCCACTCCTTGCCATGAACTCACTCATCATACTATTGACCGGTATTTACGTCAACTATGGGTTTTTGCAACCCTCCATTGACTCGCTTGGGAAACCATGGAAAACCAAGCGACGGT
>JAPYZK010007709.1:0-12470 GCA_030522785.1 Platygaster equestris
GATGTGTTAATAAAAGGCGGAAAACCATTTTTCATTAACATGTGTAGTTTTTTTGCAAACCATTCTGAAAAATGAGCTTCAAAATTTGGCTTATACGTAGAAGACCCCCTTAATCTTACAAAAACTCTCATCGAAAAACAAATCTTTGATAAACTCGACAATTTTTTTCATCTCGACGGTATCGCTAAAGCAAGAAAAAGATCGTGTCAGAATTTGATGCAAATCGATTGTTTATCAACGGAGTTATGGCGAGTTGAGTTTTGTGAGACTTTTCATACTTATACAGTTTTTTCTCCGAATAAGATCGAATGGCAACCTTTAGCTTTTTGCTTCAATGGGCTTCTAATTGGAAGAAAGAGACGAAAAACCGAACTTATTGAGAGAGAGAACTGTATGAAAAGTGCAAGCCTGGGAAGGCTCTACGCAAGGGGCATCATCCCCTCCCTTGCCTACTAGGCCGAGCGCGTATTTCGTTACATAGAATCCGTTTAATAATGATTATTCATTACTTAAATTTCGCAATCATGATAAAAACAATGATGCGAGAGAATCCGAATTGTTAACAAAGCGTGATTTTTCGGTATATAAAAATACTTGCGTCTCTTAATTGGAGAAAGGTAACTATCGCGCAAGTAGAAAGGGAGACTTGACTGGGCATAGTAGGGGATGTAAGGTGCGTAGCTTGGGTACCCTATAATAGTATAAAAAGATGCATTTTTGTCATTATACTCTGAAGAAAAAAATGAAAAAAATATAACGGAATAGTATAAAGTTGTGCACGTGGTATAAAATTGTGTATATTCATTCAAAATGAAAGTGCTATTTACTTGGAACAAAAAAAATAGTAGATTCTGCATCTAGTGTCTATTCTACAATACAACGTGGAAAAAGTGCTTTCTGGAGAGGTCAACAGTGTAAAAAAACGCACTCTTTCCACGGCGTTGGATAAAAAATATGCGTAAAATTTATATGTTTACTCACACCAGGGGTCTCTGCTGAAAGCGCTTATGGGGGAGTGCGGCGATGGTTCCAAAAGGTTGAAAAGAGGTTTCTTGCGCAACAGTGACGGCATTGACGATAGGATGTCATCTAACAAGTTTCCTGAAACGAAAAAAGATTCAAATTCAAAAATTAACGCGAATTCTAGGAATAATAGGTTCTCTATCAAAATTTGCGACGAGTGTTCCTTAGCCGTTTTCGGAAAAACTCAAAAACAACGGCTGAATAATCAGAAGTAGCATGGGCGACTTAGTACCAGGACGCTACCGTAACGCGCGCTGCCTGTCGAACTTCGAGCGTCGGTTACTCGGTTGCTTTTGAGTTTCGATGAAAATGACTAAGGAACTTCTGTCTTGTATTGTTATACAGAATTGACTGCTTCTAGTTGTATCACTCAGAAACGCAAAAAAGTATTTTCTTTCTTTCTTTATTTTTTTTTTTTTTTTCAAATTAGTTCTTACCATGGATGTCAAACAGAGGTTTGGAGGAAAGTGGCCGATGACGAGCCAAAAGTGGCGTCTTGTTCGGGTACATTCTGTCTATGTCCTGTGAAAACATCATTCAAAATTTGCTTCAATTTATAACAGCGATAAAAAACGTCATGATCATAGTCAAAATCTGAAAATTTTTGGATTTTAAATTGCACGAAGTTATCAGTGATCAAAGTTGACTAGTGTTTGGCAATACTGTTTTAATACCGCGACGCGCGCTGACCAGCCAACTTTGACTGCCCCCAACTCCGTCAATTCTGACTTTTTCCAAAAATTTCCTTGCTGTTTTCTCTTGCAATTTTCACAAAAAACACATTCGAAAATGTAAAAAAACATTAAATAATGAAAAAGTTTTAAAATTCTCACCGATAGACGGTTCAAATGATCGTTCCAAGCTTTGTCCGCGTCGAAGGGTTTAGCTGTGCCCAAAAAACGAAAAAATTAATAAAACACCATAAAACATCCAAAATTCCATAAACTGTTTTCTTCTAAAAAACTATAACATTCAATAAAAAACTATAATATTCACAGTTCAAAGCTGACATTAAACTGCCCACAAAATTGACAATCAAACGTACACGTAAATTCGATTATTCGTCGAATGCAATTTTTTTATCCATCCAACCATAACTCGGAAAAGACGTAATTTCTATTTATTTTTGCATGGAACATTTTGTCCATTCTACGCTGAACTGTCTAAATTTCGGAAATGAATCTGCCATTGGAAAGATTCTTTGGGTAATTCCGGGGATGACTAAATTTATTGTTATTTTGCCAATAGTTCCGACCACGTTTACCGGCGAAATTTTCGTTTGTCATTGAAATAATATTTTCCAAAAGTTATTTACGCTCGTATTTTGTGCAGTCACGCATATTTTACTTGTCTGATCATACGGGTATTTTATCACTGAGAAAAAATTACGTCAGAAAAATTTTTACGTAATATTAATGGAAAACATTTTTTATCGTGTGGACCAACAGTTACGACGCTTTTTGCCATGAAATAATATGTAATGGATTTTTTGATAGTTTTCATATAATAAGTAGTATGAATTTTTCTCGTATTCGTCGAACATGCGTGTTTTACATTCGATGTTTTCGTTGAGTATGTAAAATCGTAGAAACATTTCGGGAAGTAATTATAAAAAAATTTTACACTTGAATCTCGGTATAAGAAGACGTGTTCAGTGTTGCCAGATTGTCAGTTTTTCGATATATTTTGACGCATATTTATATTCCGAAATTTTCGGACATTATAACTTTACTCAGAAATTGAAGTGTGAGATAAAATCAAATAATGACTCCTTCATACAGAGATTAAAGTGTAGGCAATAATTCAATATCCATCTTTGTGACACCAAATTTACTCATTCTGAATATCAAGTGTACCAAAGTTCCTTATACCGAGATTCAAGTGTATACAAAAATCTTCCAAAACTGAACATTCTCGTAATGTTTCCACTTTTCTTTCATGTCTCGCCATTTTTTTATCGCCTACGATGCATAGGTTTTTCGCACTAATAGTCGGCCTGTGGTCGGCACTAGGCTGTAATCTCGATTTTCTATCATGTTATTAATTACATCGTAGGTTTGCAAAACAACACGAAATAATTCTTGAACAACAGGGTGAAGCCATGCAGATATTTTTTGATTGTTCTCGTGAGTTCATTTTTGCCGTCTGTGACGCGGTTTTTCCGTTTTCGCAAACATTTATAACAATTACACATACGACACAACGTGGTAATGATACTAACCTGGAAAATTATTTCTTGTCCCGGGTTAAAACACAGACAAAAGGCGGGAACGTCATGGGGTTTTATGGTGTCTTTTTCGGTGGACGTAAATTTGAATCGAAGAATTGGCAATATTATTTTGAGAGATTCGAAATTTTAGAAATCTAAGTGTACAAAAGATGAAGTTTGTATTTGCAGAGCGAGTTTAGTTCGGTTTTTTTCTTACGAGCTTGTCATATTTTGAACGAAAAGTGATTTGACGGAAACATTTTTTTTGTTTGATATTTTTTACGCAAAAATAGCGAGGATTCAGAAAAAAGGAAGAAAATGATATTTCAGGATGAAAAATTGAATCAAATCGTTAAACAACAATTACTATTGTCATTTTCGAATAAATCGTTCGGAAAATCTATATTTGACGAGTTCTTGAAATACACTGAAAATTCGAGTGTGTTGAAATGGCAGTAAATTAAACATTACGACAAACGAAAACTTCGACAATAAAATTCATTAGAATTGGGAGTATTTTATCATTATCGAGTAACTTGTTGATTTCGGAATAATATTTCAAAATTTGGACTGATAAGTATATATCAAATTTTTTAGATATTTTCAAGAATTCGAGCATCGATATTTTCATGAAACAGTTTACGTAATTGCACGAAAATTTTATGAAAGCAGTCTCTATGGATTCCAGATTGATGCTCATTGTACATAAACTCCATGTAAACATCGTGTAAGCAGTTTACAATGTGTTTGCAAAGTGTTGACATATACACGTCTACCAGAGGTCAAGAAGGCATAGCCCCTTTCCCTAACACACTTGAATTCGCAGTGTAATTACAACCTCTTCTCGTATTTCGTGCATACAATGTGAAAATTTCAACATAAACGAATAGTTTCGACACAATGATGTTTCTTGACGACTCGACATCTTCGTACGTCGCCGTTCAACATTCGCTCCTTTCGTTCCCATTTGCGCGCGATTTGCTGTCTTTTAAGGTCACTCAATTCCGCGAGACGGTACATTATAGGCCATGCGGGATTAGAAGCTGGAAAAAAAGGAAAGGCGGAAATTCAGAAGGTGCCGAATGCCATTTTCTATAAGGTTCATTTTCTTCGTGGATCACATGGGAAAATGAACCTTGTGGGTATGGCACTTGGCGCCTTATGCATTTCTACCCTTCGAATACCCAGTGAACCAGTGAGCGCATAATGAGGTCATACTGAGTAGATGTCAAGAAGTAGAATATTAGGATATTGTGAGTATCACAATAAAGAGATTACATTGTGAGTTCACGAAGTTAGGTAACGGGTAATTCATAATATGAGAATGTCACAATTTGAGATGTAAGTTTTATGTGAAAAAGTCACAATATGAGAACAATGTGTGAGTTCACACATCGTGTTCACGAAGAGCTCACATTATAAGTTCACAATGGGTGAGCTCACAATTTTTAAAACAATGTTTGAACTCACAATGTTAAAGCAGAGTGTGAAAAACTGTGATCTTACAATATTAAAAAAATGTGTGAAATTACAATGAGTGAACTCACAATGTTGGAACAATGTATAATCTTACAATTTTGGAACAATGTGTGAACTCACAATGCTGGAATAATGTGTGATATCACAATGTGTAAACTGCCCATCCGACCTCACAATATTAAAACAATGTGTGGACTTACATTTTCATAATAATATGTGGACTCACATTTTTAGAACAATATGTGACCTCACAATGTTCGAACAATGTGTAGACTCACAATGTGGAAAAATGTGTAAACTTTGTGTATTCACGATGAGTGAACTCACCATTTCAGAATAATGTGTGAACTAACGCTGGGTTAAGGCTCCAAATGCATGAAAAGTTCAAATGGGAACAATACCATGGGCGATGATGAAAATCGATGATCCATGATCCGAAATCCCATGATCCGAGTTCCAATATTCCATATTTCAGTTTCGGTTTTCTCATGAGTTATCGCCTCGAATAATTTTGGAAATGCAATTGTTAAGTGCTCGATGATCGTGAATTTTGCGGGTTATTCGTGGTTTTGCAGCCTGGGCTCGAACACTACTTGTACAATGGTTTTTTCGGAATTCCATATCGTCATTTTTGGGGGGTATAATTTTGAGCACACGGAGTCGGAAACGATATTGTTTATTTACTTCGGGGTTTTTCATTGCTACACCTGAATGATGGATGAACATTTCTTTCGTCACGCGGGGGGAGTGGGGGTATTTTGGTACACGAGTTTATCCATTTACACCAACACGTAAAAAAATATAGTTGTTTTTTGTTGGAGGTCTGAGTTTTTCGAAACAAGATGATTCGAACATTGATACTTGATTGTTATTGGAAGGTCGAAAACATTTTTTTCAGTTTTGAGGTTATGAATATTTGAAGTTATGATTATTGCTGGACTTTTTTATGTATTGAGAGAAGTTGTGGGAATTTTTCGAAAATTTTTCGAAATTCGATGGCGTAAATGACGGTTGAAAGTCATGGGAATTTTCGTAACTTTTAAGGAATACAAGAAAATTTCGGTCAATAATTAATAAGTTGTACGAATTTTGATTTGGTTGGACGATTATATTTTGAATTTTTTTTTATAATTAATTTGTTCGAACATTTGACTTCTCTGAATGTTGTAAAACTTTATTTTAAATTTTGAGGATGGGAAAAATACGGCATTTTTTGGAATTTTCGGAGATATTGAACAAATTTGATGGAATTTGCCAGAATTTCTCAAATTTTCATCAAAATTTCTCCGAAATGTGGGAGAATTATACTAAATACTCGAAAATATCGAGATCGATTATAAGAATCGAAAATTTAATTAATCATATAATTAGAAGGAAATTCGTCAAAGTATGTAATGATCCATATTATAAAAAATCAAAATTCTTGGAGTAGTCGACAGATAACACGAAAATGTGAGAAAATTTATAAGTTTATAAATTTATGAATCGAAAGAATCAGTTCCATCATACAAATTTATAAGATTCGAAAAAATGTTCTTAAATTCTGCATGAATAGCAAAGTTCTGGAAAATTTTCCGGAAACATTTTCCAAACTGTATAAAAAGTCTTGTAGAATTCTCGAAAGTTTTTACAAATCCTCCAACTGCCCAAAACATGTTCAAAATTGCCCAAAATCCACACAGCTTCTCCAAATCTTGAAACATATAACTTACTAAAACTTTTAGTTTGGAAAAAATTACTATTGTTTCCGAAAATCCTTCAAATTTTGAAAATCGCTCAAAATCCCACATTTTCTATACCTCTTCATTTTTCGAAAAAAGCCTTCCAACTCCCATAATTCCACAAATGTAATAATTCGTCGTTAAGCGTCGTTATACACCTCTCGAAATTTTCCACGATTTTCACAATCACTAACAAATTACATTATATCATTTGTGAAGATGAAATATGCAAGACCAAATCAAAACTCATGACGATACACATTTTTTTAGTCATCAACTTTTACAAGTCCTTACAACAATCGAGAGGTCTCAGAAGTAGATAAATAATTTTTTTTTCGCGCCTAAAAAGATTAAATCGAACATATCCCAACTATAACTTGTTATAGTTGGGAATTTAGAGCCTGAAAAACTTCGTGAATCAAACGAAATTCAACAGTAAAACATTAACAATTTCCTACCAGGTGAAAAAAAAATTATTTTTCACTTCCTAGCCTCCTCAAACAATTATATCGATCGAACGTACAATTTTATAATAAATATTTCGTGGGTTCGTTAATCGATTAATCAATCACTGAAATAATTTTCGTCAAAACGCTCATATTCGATTTTTTTGCAGTTTTTTCATATCCATAGTTTTTTTTTATCCAAATCAAAGCGTTTTGAAAAAAAGATAACAAAAGGCGTCAGTAACGTTGGGAACTGAAAATCGCGATCAGCCATTTTAAAAATGAACCTTATTCAAATTAAAAGACGAACATCGAACATAAAATAACAGTTTCCCTCAAAAAATGATCAACTCGAGTGTTTAACACAAAATAAACCCGACAAAAATTAAATTCCGTCGATTTCGTAACCTCCCAACTCATTCGATTTTCCTCTTTTTGATATCAGTAATTTATTCATCGCGAAAAATACAGTCGTATAAACAATTCTAAATGACAATGAAATCCTTTTTTTTATGATGATAATGATTGCGTCACTCATCGTTTTGATAAAAACCGAGCGTCGATACAAATTTCGATATCTGCTTTTTCTTCGTTTTTCTTAATCACTCTCTCTCTTTCTCTCTCTCTCTCGCACACGCTCACGTTCTCTCTTTCTTTTTTTGGATTTAGTGATGGTACGTACCGGGGAGGAAACGTTCTACAGGTTTGTACTGGTGGGGGTATATTTGTCTCGGCGAGTGACCGTAAATCTCCCGGTGCATCGGGAGATATCTGCGAAAAATTACGATAACTCGTTCCATAATTGAACAGTATATTTCCTGGAACGATCTGAGACGAAAGTTCCTTTGTCATTTTTGTCAAAAGTTGAACGAAAAAAAGTTACAGACAATTAGAGCATCAGAGTGCGGCGCTTCAATCGATAAGGTAAAAATTTTAAAGGTGTATTTTGGTTTTAATCCTCTCCGGAAGATCAAATTCGAAAGAATAGAGGAAAAAAAGTTGAGGGTACTCAAAACCATCCAACGAATATATCATCAGCGCTCTGATTGGTCGATTCCAATCGTGAATAACTCTATTCCTCTTGACATTGAATAAAAATGGCCAATAAACTTTCGTCTTATATTTGGACGAGGAATTAACTCCTCTCAAGATTTAAGAATGAAGAAAACTTATGTAAGTTGACGATGCAAATAGAATTTGTTTTCGTGTCCACAATTACGCAGCATTCAAAGTTACTGATAAGTAACTACACCGTTAGAAAAGACAACTATTCTTATTTATAGCAAAATTGTTTGAACAAGGTACCTGTATCCGGGAACGTTGATGCGATCAGCAGCATGGAGAGGATCGTCATAAATGGATTTTCCGTACGGCCATGACGTGGAGTGCAGCTCAGGGAAGTCAGAGCGGAAGATGCCACGAGGTCTATGGGTGTGTTCCGGTGCTCTCATGTCGTCGGTGCCTGTCAATTCAATAATGTTGATTGACTTCAAGGTGCATTTTTTATCATTCATATTGGTTATGCCACCATTTTGTAGAATTGCTGGAAACTTCCGACATTGCGTTTCCATGTTTTTTTATTGAAACCGATGATAAGCAGTCACAATATGCATGATTATCAGTACCCTACACCGTCTACTGCGAAAAATTTCAAACGAAAACTTGATGTAAACTGTTTACACCAAGTTTAAATTGAATTTACATGAGTTGTTGACATTAAAATTACGTCAACTCTTTATATAGATCTCATGTGTGTAATTTTGATGTTTACAATTCATGTATCTTTTACGCGAATTGCTTACATGAAATTTGCATGATATTTATGTGAAGTGTTTACATGAATTTAAACTTGATCAAAAAAGCAATCGACTCCAAATTTCTGGAGGATATAAACTGACCTTTAAGAGCACGAACATAGCTTTGCCAAAATTTGGCTTTCTTTGTGATGGGTTCGTTGCGCCCTATCATCTCGAGATTACTTCTAAAACGTGCATCCATCTTGTCACTCTTCTGAGATTTCTACCACGTTCGTTCGCTGGAACACGTAAAAAATAGTGTGTTTTGAACGAAATTGTTCAATATTTTGATGGAAAATAGAAGTACCCTGTCAACCATACTCAATGTTGCGGATACAGCCATGGTATTTTATTGGACAGTTATTGTGCTTAATCCAATTATTGCCCAATTAAATACACGTTTAAGTATGTCAGAGCGAGTAAAAAAATTTTTATCTCATCAGAATGAATTCGTCACTTCAAAATAAATTATTCTGTCGTCAGAGCGATCAAAAAATCTGTTATCCCGACAGAATGGACCTGTCCCTTTAGACTGAATCAATCTGTTATTAGAGCGATCAAATAAATTTTTCGAAACAAAATTCACGTGGAATTTTGTATCGAACTGAACAACTGATAGAAGAATGAGAAAATTCGCATGTTGCCGATTTTTTATGATTCCGCACACAAATGTGGTTCAAGAAATCGAATACTTCTCCTATCAATGCACGAATAAAATAATTCAAGGATACTTTCTAATTGCAAATGAATCTACTTTCTGACGCGCAATTGCAAAATTTTCGAATGCCATTCCAAGAACTAATGTCGTGCACTTGACCCTCCAGATAGTCATGCTCTCGACAACTTGGAAATCAAGCAAGTTCATTGCCTGCCGCACTGACCTAAATTTTCTAGCTCCAATTACCGAATTTCCACGATTTTTGGAATGCGAACTGAATCGCGTCAAGATTGAAGAGCGCGATATTTCGGGTAACCCGTGGAAATAAGTTTGGGTGCTCCAATTTTTTGCAGACTCGGTCGAAATTTCACAACGTTCACGAAGATTCTGCCAAGAAATGTTGTGGTATTTCGAAAATATTTCGACATGATCTTTTATTGCAAAAAATAGTTTCGAACGTACATTTCTTTGTATTTACGGATACTGGGCAATTTCGGAAATAGAGAACTTTAGAGATTTTGACGATATTGTTTGAATTTTTTGAGCCACCTATTTTGGAAATGTCGCCTATCGAAATGTATGAAATTACAGCTGTTTTATTTTACCTGAAAGATAATTGAAAAGTTTTTTCTCGTTATACAAAACAATCGAGATTCCACCTAAATGGGCCCCCCGAAAAGTGAGGTAATGGGGGAAACAATCGTTGACTGGCTCAATTTTAGCAAGAAAGCACGAAGAATTTACGATGATCCGCAATTTCTATCAGATGAGCCCAATAATGCATTTCAACATGCGAAATTCATTCTCGAAGAATCACTTTTGGCTAGTTTTGAATCATTTTCAAATGTTGGATCATCAGATGAATCCAATTTTGAAAATTACGAATTTTCCCCGGTAGGGTATATCTTTGACGTAAGAAGAGAGTTGCAGATGAGTGTGAACGCTATTTTTAAATCTCCCGGGTCGTGCTGTTTATAGTATAGAAACAGGTGAAGTAAGACCTGACATCATTGGAATGGTTGCGGATGTCTGAGAGAAATACGAAAGAGAGAAAAGAGAAGATTTGACCGATGTTGACTTTGACCGATTTTCGGAAATCCGAGCTACATTCACTGCATTTTTGTCATAATGGGACACCTGAGGGTGAGAAGTAAATTATTTCTCAACGCTGTAAAAAAAAGACCATTTTTGCCTTCACTTATCAAAATATATCGATTCTGTATCTCGAGTATATCTTTATACACTGACTAGCATCTGGGGAATACATGGTGGCTTATGCAAGATCAATATATTCCGATATATCGATAGTATATGGCATTAGTGGAATATTATGTGCAATCAGGAAACGCTGATTTTGCAAAAGAGCGAAATATGCCAAACTGGTACTGCCGCAAAAAACTAAAAAATTATAAACGTCATATAAAATCGATGAAACGAAGGTTTGTGGCACGAGCCGAAAACGAACATTGCAATAGTTTTGGTCAAAATCGAGGTTTTCTAAGGGCGTAACACGGTATTTTTTTGCGATCGATGAAAAATGCGATAAAAGTACCAATTTTGAGGTCAGAGTGGAAAAAACGTGTTTTTCACACTGTTTTTGATTTTTTTAATGCACTTTCTCTACGTTGAAGGATCATGGTACATTATGCGATTACTGGAATAATAATTTTGAACCAAATGTGAGGTTCCTGCCGTGAGTTGAAAAATTTTTATTACACTAGTTGCGGCCTACATTTTATCCTACAGCGTGGAACAAGTGTTTTGAAAAAATTTTAACAGTCGGAAAAGTACACACTTTTCCCACAGTGCAAATTAACTAACAATATTTCGGTCGCATCAGCTGGATTTATTGGAGCATAATCAAGTTGAACACAATTATTGCCCAATAAAATACCGTTTCTGCGTCCGAAATATTGGGTATGGTTTACTTGGTGGAAAAAATTCTGTACACAATTTTGGTTATTTTGAAGGACTCTAAAAAACCTTGTTTTTCAGACAACTTTGGGTCCGATAAGAAAAAATGTTTAAAAATCTGGTAGAGCGAAACAGTATGATGGAAAAGTCAAAGGTCAATCATAAATTTTCTGAAAACGTTGAAAGGCATCTACGTACGTTCCATTATTACAATGAACACTCTGACGGAGGTTAGTAAAACTCTCGCTTTCGGCTCGTGCTAGAAACTTTAGGTCCGTCAAAATGTACGTTATTTCACTCGTTTGATGATATACCATTACTGTACTTTCGAAAGTCCGTAATTTGAGAATGGAATTGTGTGCTTTTTTTTTAATTGAACATGCTGCAATTAACAAAGTTGATTACAATTTATGTTTTATATAGTTTAAAATACTACTTTTATTACGGTCCTGATTATACATGAATAACGATTTGATTTCGCGTGTAATGTTTGTGAAAAGTTCCGAGTTATTTTAGGGATGTAACTAAATATTCGGTCAGACAGGCGTAAAATTTCGTCGTTGTCCATGTGCGTCACGGCGGAATTTCTTTTAACTTTGCAGTCGACGAATCAGTTTCGATATATATATATTTTTTTTTTTAATATGGAAATTCTCTAATTGATGTTTGACTTCCCAAAGTCCTATCCAGACAATTTTTCGAACTGGTAGCAGAAAATGTCGTCAATTGTTGCTCTCGGAGTGCAAAATTCAGAATTTGAAAACTGTAAATACTGGGAAGTTTGGATTTGGTGTTACGAGTTTCACTATTTCACAAGTTGAGAATTTTTGAAATTGATTTTTCGAAACAAAAAATGAATATACTTATGAAATTCTAAACTGTAATTGACGTATTTCTAATATTTTGATATATACCATGAAATGAAACATTTCGAGTTCCAAAAAATGTTCATTTATATATATTTAGGCATGAATTTTCGGAATGTTAGCTTCTTAATGCTGATTTTTGAATTCGTGAATGTGTGACTCCGAATATTTAACTTTGCGTTGAATTATTGAAATCTGAAATTTCAAATTGTGATGAACATATTTTTAATTGACACATTTTTTCACTTTCATAATGACCCATATGAACTTAAAAACTCACGTATTTATTTATAAATTCATGACCTCTCAATTAATATTTTGACCCCAAATATCCAAATTAGAACATTATGAAACATTC
>JAPYZK010007713.1:0-11945 GCA_030522785.1 Platygaster equestris
AATTTTAGAAATACAAAAATTACTAAATATGATGATAATTTTTCCAAATTTTTGAATAATTCGAGTTCGGAAATTTGAAACTGAAAAATCTGAAAATATGCAAATTTTCAATTTTGTGCACAATTTCAGAATTCGAATAATGGGCTTGAATTTTTTGAAATTTTTAATCCTGAGATTACTTGAAATAAAAAATTATTGAAAATTTTCGAGTTTTCGGTTTTTAAAATTCGAAAATTACAGATTTTTGTAGTTAAAAAATGAAATTATGAAAATTTTAAATTGATCGGTTTAGAAATCTAAAAATAAAGATATTTGAATAATTCCCGAATTCTTCAATTCTAGATTCTCAGAATCGAGAATTTTCGAATAATCCAAGTTCAGAAATTTGAAACTTCAAAATCTGAAAATAAGCAAATTTTTAATTTTATGCACACACATTTTCAAAATGCAAATGATGGGTTTGAATTTTTCGAAATTTCAAATCCTGAGATAACTTGAAATGAAAAATTATTAAAATTTCCGAGTTTTTGATTTTGAAAATTTAAAAATTACAGATTTTTGAACTTGAAAAAATAAAATTATGAAACTTTTAAATTGATATGTTTCAAAATCTAAAAATAAAGAAATTTGAATAATCCTGAATTCTTGAATTCTAGATTCTCAGAATCGAGAATTTTCGAATCAAAAAATCCAAAATAAATTACTGAATTTGAAAATTTCTCTAAATCTTCAAATATCATCCATACTCAAAAATTTTACAATCCAAAGTCTGAAATTTAAATTCAGAATATTTCGCACATTTATAAATTCAAATGATCAGAATTCGAAATGTCCGTAATTTTTGATATTAAGATGATAAATTTATCAATTGAAATCATATAACTTCATATGAGATTTTTTTTTTCATCTCCAAATTTTTGAATTCGGAAATTACTGAATCGTGAGATGATTTAAAGCAAATCAATCCGAAAATCCAAAAAAAAAGAAAAAAAAATATTAAAACAAAATTTTCTCAATTTCCAAATTGAAAAACTATAAAATATCTAAATTCATAAATTTCTTTAAATTTCAAAATGATTCGAGTCCAGTTATGTCACATTTTCGAATCCTAAAGTAACAAAATTTCAAATTTGTTGCAAATTTCCGAAATTCGAATCATTAGAATTTGAAATCTCCAAAAAAATGTACGACTCTTCGAACAATACTTTTTTAAATCGCCCATCCTGAAAAAAAGGAAAAAAATTTTTCAACAGACAAAATTCATGTTTTGTATTTCTTTTTTTTCCGTGATAGAGTCGTATAAATTCTACCTGTTCACATAGAAGAAATTTCACGTCCAACAAAGATTATTTTTCGCGAAAATTGTTTTTTGTCCGAAATTCGTATACATCCACATGTAATCTCATTCTCCATTTATTCTAACGCTGGGCGCCAGGCGGCAGCACTGTCGCAAATGCACATAGTCTATACAGTTATTTGGAGATAAAACGATTGTCTGATCACTGTACATTCTTCGTAGTTCAAGACAGTTTAAAGTGGCCAAGGCCCTGAAATTTCTCTCGTTGTGGGTGCATTTACGATTTTTTTTTTGCTTTCTTGCAATTACCTTCTTGGAAAAAAACCTCACTTACAAAATCAATTAAGGAATAAAAAAGCAGAAAGAAGAAGAAGAAAGAAATGCATTCGTGGCCTATGTAAATGGGCAAAAAGAAATGTAAGAGATGCCAGTGGGGATAGGGGTTGAGGGGGGGGGGGGCAATTTTTTCTCGCGGGCCCGAATGAAAGGCACAAATTGGGGGGGATTTTGGTGGGTGGGTTAAAAGAGGCAACTGATTTCAAACCTGTCTGGCGGCCCGCTGCGCTCTTAACAACTGAAAAACAAACATGGCGCCCGGGGCAGGGGCCAGCGGGTGGGCCCGAGACCCCGGTATATGCACGCGAACACGCGTCTCGATTCCTTCCCCCTTCATTTACCCCCCTCCCGCCTTCGTTTACCTAATTTATTTCCCTTTTTGCCAAATTTTATACCCCATTGAAAGTAGCATTCCTGAAGCGCATTTTTTGTCTTCGCTTTTGGTATTTTTTTTCTCATTTAAATGGGTTTTTGGAAAGTGCATTGCCATTATTACTATACTTGAAGCGGACGGGTTTTTCGAATGTCATTTTTTTTTTTTTTTTCTAGCTGTCGACATAGTTTTTCGTTCTATAACGTCTAAAAACATTTATGAAACTGGTGACTGAATTGAAAATTTTTTCCGAATGGTGTATTAGTTTCAATGTTTGATAACATTGCGGAAAACTTGCACTGACAGTCGCGATGAATCAGTCGTTTTTACAATACAGTACATTATGTAACACGTGCGCAAAATAGCTTATTCCGTGAGTGTAAAGTTTGGATCATGAGACGGAGGTAAACGCGCGAGACGGAGGCGAACGCACGAGCGTAGCGAGTGCGTGAGCCGAAGTCGAGAGTGTGCTAGCCGAAGTCGAGTGTTTCAGACTTTACACTCACCGGCCAACCTGTCTTGCGCACTTGTTGCATACAGTGCTTTTTTTACAAATCATAAAGATGACAAATGCACAAAGATGACGTTTTTGAGTTAACGAAAAAGTGAAATGGAAATGTTCAAAAGTTTTCAGAAAATGCGGAATTTTCGGAAAGTTTGAAAATTTTTCGACATATTCGAAAATTTTAGAGATTTTGAAAATTTTTGAGCATTTCATAATTTTTTCGAAATTTTAATAATTTTATACATTTTTGGGCATTGTAAAATTTTAAAAATTTTCTGAAATTTTGTAAATTTCGGTAAATTTTGGTAATTTTTGGAAATTTTGTTAATTTTCGGAAATTTTGAGAGTTTAAAAAATTTTCAGAATTTTGGAAATTTTCGGAAATTTGAGAAATGTTTGAGAGTTTTGAGAATTTCGAGAATTTTCAAAAATTTTGAGAATTTCGAAAATTTTCAGAGTTTTCGGAAATTTTAGAAATTTTTAAGAATTTTGGAAATTTTAGAAATTTTTAAGAATTTTGGAAATTTTCGGAAATTTTGAGAATTTGGAAATTCTCAATTTGTAGAAAATTCGAAATTTTCGAAAAGTTTGAAAAATTTTCGAAACATTCGAGAATTTCAAAGATTTTGAAAATTTTTGAAAATTTCATAATTTTTTCGAAATATTAATAATTTTAGAAATTGTTGGGTATGGTGAAATTGAAAAAATTTTTTGAAAATTTGATACATTTTGATAATTTTTGGAAATTTTCGGAAATATTGAGAATTTTGAAAATTTTTATAATTTCGGAAATTTTCGGAAATTTTAAAAGTTTTTAAGAATTTCAAATTTTGAAAATTTAATTTTGAAAATTTAGGAAATTTTTGGGAAATTTTGAGAATTTCAAAAATTTTCAGAATATTCGGAAATTTTAGACATTTTCAAGAATTTTGAGAATTTTGGAAATTTTCAGTAATTTTGAGAATTTTAGAAATTCCCGTAAATTTTGGGAAATCTGGGGATTTTTACAAATTTTTGAAAAATTCCAAATTTTCGAAAAGTTTGAAAATTTTTCAAAATATTCGAACATTTCAAAGATTGTGAAAATTTTTCAAAATTGCATAATTTTTTCGAAATTTTTATAATTTCACAAATTTTTAGGCATTGTCAAATTTGAAAAAATTTTTAAATTCCGGTGGATTTTGGTAATTTTTGGAAATTTTCGGAAATTTTCAGAATTTTAAAAATTTTCAGAATTTTCAGAAAATTTGAGAAATTTAAAAATTTTTAGAATTTTCGGAAATTTTAGAAATGTTCAAGAATTTTGAGAATTTTGGAAATTTTCGCTAATTTTGAGAATTGTGGAAATTTTCGTAAATTTTGAGAATTTCGTAAATTTTCATAAATTTTAAGAATTTTGGAAATTTTGAAAAATTTGTTGAGTTCATAAAAATTTCTCAAACAATCAAAATTTTTACACGGCTTGAAAATTTTTCAAAACTGGTGCGGAAATACTCCCAAAAACAGTGCGCAAAATGCTATTTTGCGCACACTTATTCCGCACTGCTATCCTATATCAATACAAAATGCCATTTGGCGCCCACATTTCGTGCATGAAAAAGGGCCACCTTTGTGCATGTGTAAAAAATAGTATATTTCTCAACGAGTGCAGAAGGAGCTTTTTTTACGAATGTGAGGTTTTCAAGACGAGCCGAAGGCGAGTTTTGCAATCACATTCGTTAAAAAAGCCCTTCCGCACAAGTTGAGGACTATATTTTTTCCAACAACGTGGAGTAAATACGATTTTTGACGTTTTGAGCCGTAAAGAAAATCGCATTTTCTCCACGGCGTTGGGAAAAAGTTTTTTTCGTTGAAGCTAGGGACATTTTTCGGGTGGCACGGCTCGAAATGCAGTAAGGGCCGCCGGCCGTCGAATCCGCTCTCGATTAGCAACGTCGGAATGAACTGTCAACTCATTAGGCACATTATGACGGACGCGAAACGTGTAATAAGGGCCCTCTCTCTTTCGTGTATCCGCCGTGTTGTGTTGCATGCGCTCTCGATTTTGTGCCAGCAAGAGTAGGCTCTCTGTCGCTGTCGGAGCCGTGTATATGCACCGGGGCGCGCTGCTCGCGGTAATCGCCCGAGTGGACGGTAGATGCACGTGAATAAATAAGGGCCCAACGGTACCAGGGATCCGGGGCGCGTACATTTAAATCGCCCTCCGCCCGCCACGACGCATTAAATCATAAAACTCGCTCGTGAGTAGCGCGCATACTGGGAATACTGGTTCGGTCCGGACCAGCGACCCGGAATATTCGCCCGGACCCCGAGCTCAAATTTGCAAAGCGCGCGAATCACCCGAGAAAGCCTCACTCGCCCTTTCGCACTGTCCTTGATTCATTTTTGTTTATATTCAAATTTGTTTATAAAGTTTTTATCAAACCACTCTATAAAAATCGAAAATTGTGTATGACTTTTATAAAATCGACCTTTTAGAAAGACATATTTTTATGAATAATCCACTGATTACATAAAAATTTTGCCTGTTTTTATAAAAACTACACTAGAGTCTGCAGAAACCCCAGTTTGGAGAGTACATTTTGAGTTTCTTCCTAGAAATTTTTCGATAGTGTATGTTTATCAATATGTAAATGATGAAATGAATGAAAGGAGGTGGTGAAAATTGAGTCGTTTCGAAGGAACTGACGGAAATCGAGTTCATACTATCATTTGCAGATATCTCGAAAAAATTGTTAATTTCTACACTTTAAGGTTTCTATCACTGTGCTCGAGGATTAAGTTTTGGAATGGGTGACTTTGAAACGGTTACTACCGACTTCCGCGGAAAACCCCCCAAAAAACCATAAAAATTTCTGGGTTTCTAAAGTGCCTAACCTAAGCTGAAGTAGTGGTTCTTTGTTACGAACATAAATTTTTATGTTTTTTTGGGGGGTTTTCCGCGGAACTCGGACCCTACCTTTGAAACCACCCAGTCTACAAAATAAATCCCCGATATTTCTACTCTTCAATTTTAATGTCCTCAAATCTTTCAGTTTTAAAAGCTGACCAAGTTTCGAATTAGAGCCCCGAGCGTATAGATTTACAAATCAAAACTTTTACTGCAATCGTAATCAAAAAAGTTTTTCTTGTATAATTAAGAAAATATTCTTCAATAATTATTAATTAATAATTTACAAATAACCAATAATCAAGAAATATTATATTATAAATATTATAAAATTATATGTATTATAAACATTGTAAATAATTAATAAATGAGAAAAAATTCTCGAATTTGAATATCTAAAGTTGTGAATTCAATTTTTCGAGTTGCTCTATCCGGATGACTAGTTGCAGAATTTCTCTCATTCGTGAATATTGCAATTCCGATGGAAACATTTGCATCACGGTCATTCTTCCTACAACCACACAAGCCCCATTATCATCATCCAGCCCGACCGAAAAACACGGGCGAACCCTCAAAAAGCTCGCAATAATCGAATGAACCGAGTAATTGTTGACAGGGATGGATGTAAATAGAGGTAAATTGAATATGTTTCGTACGGTAACGCGAAGGTACGAGCGAGGCGAAATTACTGCACGAGGAGGAGGGATGTAGAGTACATATTGTAGAGTTGGAGAAAAGAGAAAGAGAGAGAGAGAGGCGCGTACGTAGCATGGAAAAGAGGTGATATATGCGGGGCCTGATGGGAGAGAGCGAGAGAGAGGTGCAGGGCAGCGGCAGCGTCAGGGCAAACAAACCAAACGGAATTAGCTCCGAGTATTTGAACAGCTAGTACGAGAGAAGATGAATTTGCGCGTGGGTGGCGGGCGAGCGGCGGGTTGCGCTGCACCGAAGGGAGCTCGCACGTGTGCGTGCGTGACTGCGCGCGCGCGCGTGCGCGAGGGTCGAAACCTCCACAAAGGGTGTACCCCATAATGTTATCTTGATACTCGCGTGCAAACTCGATGAAATCCTGTCTCTTGTCAGAGAAAGACCGCTCCAAAAAGGAGAACAACAAAAGGACAACCTCGAAAAACGTACGTCTCGACCTTCTTTCGCTTCGGGCTAGGTGGAAGAGAGGAGTGTCGATCGGGGCGAAAGTTACGAAATTTCGGATTAGCTTGTGTATATATAGTCTCTAAATCTGAATCAGAGAATGGTCGTTAATTCGATTAGTGGCGGATCTAGGATTCAAACAGGGGGGGGAGGGGGGGGGGGTTCGGTTTCTCGCCTAAATTTTTGAAAAAGCGAATGACGATTACTCATTGGTATAATATGCGTAAGACTTCATTTACAGATTTAGACTCATTTTATAATTCAGAGTGGAAGAGTTTTTGTTATGTCGAAATTGGAATTTTACAATTTCGCTTCGATTGATTAATTGATTTCATTCAATCTAATACAAGAATGACGAAATTTTGAGATTGTAATTCCAAAAAATGTGTATTTTTGGAATTTCTGAGGTTTTAGACATATTCAGAGTTTGAAAATTTTGCAGTTTCGAAGTTTAGAAGTCAGGAAATATGAAACGATATTTTTAGATTGAAAAGCTTTATAGAAACGTTTTGGAAGTATCAAGTATAAACAAATTTTACATTTGGCTACTTTCAAATATTTATGCGAACTTCCAATATATGATTTGTAATTTCAAAATTCGAAACCTTGAAAATTCCATTTCTTAAGGTTCGAGATTTAATTGATGTTCTATAATACTATATTAATTTTAAAAATAAATCTGATACACATGCCTTGTAGAATTTGATAATTTTTGAAATATTTCAATACATACATTTTTAACTTGAAGTTCAAATTGAAAATCTTAAATGAAGCAGTCTCAAAATTTCAATCTCAGATGAAATCCTTAAATTGAAACCTTTGAGATTTTACAATGTTCTATATTTCTCTATCAATTTTGAAAATAAATCTATTACACATGAATTGTAGAATTTGGTCATTTTCGAAATATTTCAGTACATACATTTTTAACTTGAAGTTCAAATTGGAAATCTCAAAAGAAAAAATCTCAAAATTTCAATCTCAGATGAAATCCTAAAATTGACACATTTGAGAATTTACTATGTTCTATAATTCTGTATCAATTTTAAAAATAAATCTATTACACATGACTTGTAGAATTCGATAATTTTAAAAATATTTCAATACATACATTTTTAACTTGAAGTTCAAATTGAAAATCTCAAAAGAAATAGTCTCAAAATTTCAATCTCAGATGAAATCCTCAAATTGAAACCTTTGAGATTTTACAATGTTTTATATTTCTATATCAATTTTGAAAATAAATCTATTGAAACATTTGAGAATTTACAGTGCTCTATGTTTCTGTATTAATTTAATAAATAAATTTTGGCTTTCCCAAGTTCATCTAAAAATCCGATCGTAATTAAAAATTCACTGAAAAAATCGATTGTAGTCCATATTTTAAATCCGTTTCTTCAATTCATCCACATTAATACATAATATTGACTCCTTCATGGAAATAGCCGTATTATACGATTCTCAGTAAATCCATTTGACGTCTATAATTGAATTAATCCAAGTATTATTTAATTACCGATTTCACGATTTGAATAGAAAGACTATAAAAAACTTGAGTGTAGAAATCATATAATACATATCGCCCAAAAAATGCTCATCTAAATATAATAAATCTCACTCGATTTGTATTACAAAAACGGGTATTCCCTCATTGATTTATTCTTAACTTTTTGAATTTTTCGATATCGGTTTTTTCTGCACGGATTTCTCCAGATTTGAAAAATTGGACTTTTTACGTTTTCCTCGAAATTTTTAACAGGTCAGATATGTTTTTCTAGCTTTAAATAACTGTATAATTTTTCAGTATTGAATAAATATTCAATAGGAAACAACTAGGCCTTTAAGAAACGTAAAATTGTGAAATTTAATGTGTTTGACTTCGGAGTGAAACTGATGGGAAAAATGTTATATTCCTCGATTTTTGAATTTTCTTTCGGGGTCAGAAAAGCCCGTTATTTTTCAACATTAATAAATTCCATAACCTTATCTTTCAACCGGAAAATCTTCCTGCTTGTAATTGATTCTCAAATTCCAAGTTTCTTCGTGTAATTCAGATGCGCATGCAAGATTCATCAGGATCAATGGCTTCTTAACAACTCGAATTGTTTTAGATTTCGTTATCTCACGGAAATGTCACTCACCCAGATTCTCGATGAATGAGGAACGAGTTTATCTCGCGCAGTTAAACCTAATTAGCTTTTGAGGAGGTTGAAAACGAATGGTGCCCCACTTCAATATTTTGTTGACAATTCAAGTTGATGTCATGAAAAAATATAACAATGGATGTCTTGAAAAAATCGAAATTCCAGGCATTAGTAACAAGAGATTTAAAAATGTAGAAATTCGATAAATTCACATTCATAAATATCGCAAGTCCGAAAATGTGCGTACTTGAATTTTTGAATAGTCAAAAATTTTATTATGAGTTTTCGAATGTCGAATTTCTTGGATTTCTATTTTCTACTCACGAATACTCGAGAATTCCCAAATCCAAATTATTGGCAAATTGACCCCTAGAGATTCTATTTTTTATAAAAACCTTATAAAGTTTCATATTTAAAAAAAAAAATTTTCCTGATATGAGGAATTTCTCTTGTAGTAATATTTGATACGTTTTTATTACACAAAGGAATAGAAAATCATATTCGTAACGTTTTTTGGCAATTATAAAACGTAAAAACATGATTTTATGGGATTTGAAATTTCTGGAACTCAAATTGAAAATGAGCATGTAAATTGACATAGATTTGATGGACAAGAAAGTTAACTATCGGATTTCTGATGCAAAGGTCGCAAGTTCAAACCCCGTTGCCTCCAAAATATTTTTAAATTTCTTTCGAAACGAAATTTGAGCTAGAGGCTCATAAGATGATGAAAAATGGGGTATATACACTAGCAAAATCATCCAAAAAAGGTTAGAAAAATTTTTGCGTATTTTTGAAAATGTTGAAAAAAATTTGTGTAACAAAAATTTTATTTTATATAACCTATAGAAATTTTTATAAAATTTTTCTTCATTAAAATCGCGAAGTTTTTATTAAAATGAAGGTTTTATAAGAAAATTTGGAGGCTTTCAATTGTTTTCATAAAAAACAGATGAATCGTATGAAAATTTTGACAGATTTTATAAAAAAATTTTCGTTCATAAATAATTCACTAGTTTTATTCAAATTTTGCCTGTTTCAATAAAAACTACAATCATTAAGGACAGGTTATAATTTTTCCGATTTATGAAATTCAGTAAATTCATTCTCCATTTTCTAAATCATTAAATATTCGAAACGATTCCATACAGTTCTCACATTTCAACGGTGAAAAAAAAATAATTCTATCTCAGTGAGGAAACATTCGAAAATGGAAATTCGACGATGTATCAGTCTCTTGTTAAAGCACTGCACTTGAAAAATATATACGTGAGTTCGAAAAAAAAGTTGTAAAAATACGAAAAATCAGGCAGCAATTAACTTTTTGGCTCGTTTAAAAGGCAGCAAAAAATCACGAGTACTTTGGAAATTTCGATGAAATCGCGCAACGCCCACGCAGCACCCACGCGTGCTCATGAAAGTTAATTAAAAATCGGCGATTTACTCGTATTTGAGGCGCCGTATATGGCAGCCACGCGGTCACGCCGGTCTAATGAACCGCGCTGGCCTTTTTTCTCCCCCTGTAAATATTTGTCTCTCTTGATTTGTCAATCTAGAAATGCGTCGGTCAACAATCCTCGGAACAAAAATTTTTTTCGCCCCCCCCCCCCCCCCCCCGATCTCACCCGATCTGATTGTTAGATCCTTCGCTCAATCTGTCACTCGACATTCTTCCGAATTTTTCTCCTCTTTCCCTCCTTATTATTATTATCATCAAATGTCTGTGCATTCACACTTGAAATTTCGAGCCCGAGCAAGGAACGAGAAATTGTCTCTCGTTCAACTGCACCTTTTGTCGGATTTTATTGTTTTCCGGGAAGTTATTGTTGAGTTTTTATGAAATTCGTTTTTTTTTTTTCGAAATTTATTTTACAGCGAGCTTTTTGGGATTGAATTGAATATGAAATCTAGTGAATGTTGTTTGAAGGTACTTATTTTAAGGATGCGATGAAAATGATGGATATGATGTGTATATTAAAATATACATTTTATGATGTTTTCGATTTCCCATTAAATTTTTTGCAATTGAATGTTTTTTGCGAGAAAAAAATCCACCGAGCCGGGAATCGAACCCAGGACCCCCTAATTGGTTAGAGCACACGACATGAAATTGGGAGGTCCTGGGTTCGATTCCCGGCTCGGTGAATTTTTTTTTCGCAAAAAACATTTAATTGCAAAAAATTTAATGGGAAATCGAAAACGTCATAAAATGTATTAAAAAACCCATTGACAATTCATTCCATCGATTTTGAAATATAAATGTATAAATGTAATGATGGATAAATTTTAGATCTGCCAATAAATTCAGTCATGGAAAATGAATACCCAAATTGTATCAATAAAATTTCTATACGCCGCCGCATTAATAAAAAGTTATCTCGCCGGTCTCCAAACATTTTCTGGCCCATTTTTCAACCCAAATCTTTTCCACCCGCAATCAAATCCCATCAATATTTCATAAAATCCCTCCAATAAATCCAAAAGTATCGTCCTCGATATATTTCACGCGGCAGCGACGAACAATATATTACGCGGGAAACGCGCTCCGCAATGGATTTATCGGATTCCAATTCTCTCATTGCCGGTAATACCGTAATTAAATGCAAACCGCGTCTCGTTTAATTGAACGTCGATGTCGCGTAACGAGGCTTCTGTCAAGATATCGAGCTTCGTCAACATCAAGAAACGTCGATTTCTCCAATCAGAAGCCTCGGATTTCGCGAACATCAATGAGAAGAAAAAATTATATATACATCGGCGTTTTATCGTGCGTTACTTGTATTGAATTACGCCTTTTCTGCTATTTACGATTGATTTTTTTTCCATAAAAAACGAACTCGAATCCCTAGAGAAAAAAGTGATGAAACATCGAATGGTAATCGATAATCAATCGAAATCGTGTAATACGCTCACTTCAATGCTATTGTTTTGACGGTTCGTGAGTTGCGCGCGAGTTTTGAATTTTTATCATTGACAATAATTGTTAAAATTCTTGTTGTCGATGATGAGAATCATTATTTTCGATACTGGAATTGATTTTGATTGATGGAAATTGATAGAAATTGACGGAAATGAACAGTAATTGGTTAGAATTCATAAGGATACACATGGGAATTGATACAAACTGATGGAAATAGTTAGGAATGTCCATAGTAATTGATAAGAATTCATGTGAATCGATAGAAATTGTTATAAATCGATGAAAATGAATAAGAATCGATATAGTGATGGATGGGAGTTCATAGAAA
>JAPYZK010007719.1:0-15804 GCA_030522785.1 Platygaster equestris
GATCTTTCAGATTGTTATAATTCTCAACATTTTCAGAAATTTCGATATCTTCTAAATTTCGAAAATATCGATGATTCACGGAATTTTCAGGATTCCTAAAATTTTACAGATTTTAGAAATCATAAACATTTTCAGGAATTCCAGACATTATCAAAATTTCCTAAATTTTTAGAATTTCCATAAATTCAAAAAACGTAAACAATTTTCGGAAATTTAAAATTTTTCTTTATTACTAGAATTTTAGAAGTTTTCAAGATCTTATAGATTTTGCGAATTCTTAACATTTGTAAAAATTCCAAGATCTTGGAAATTTTCAAAATATCCAAGATTCATAAAATCTCCAAAGCTTCTGAAAATCTTACGATTTTTTCAATTCATTATATTTTCTCAAATTTCGAAATGCCCAAAATTCTTAGAATTTCCCAAAATTTCCCAATTGAAAAAAATGTCATACGTTTCGGAAATTTTCTAAATTCACGAAATTCAAAAATTCTCCATTATTTCTAGAGTTTTGAAAATTTCCAAGATCTTCTTGACTTCTAAACTTCTCAACATTCGCAAAAAATCCGAAATCTTGGAAATTCTCAAAATGTCCGATATATGCATAATTTTCAGAATTCCTTGAATTTTGCAGATTTGCAGAGTCCTCAAAATTTTCAAAAATCCCGGAATTCTTAATCTAGAGAATGCTTTCAAAAGCATTATATTATGATCAATCGTGTTAAAATGAGGTGGAAAGGTTATGACTTTAGGGTCAAATGACGCTTCATCCAAAGAAATGGCCCTCGGACGACCTAGCAACACTGACTCCAACTCTCATCACTAAAACTCATATCCCATTACCCTTATCAGAATCCATTTTTTTCACACCTGGTATATAAATTGTATTTCGTGATAACCCCATTTGGTTCCAACGGCGGCAACCATGAGATGAAAAGCGTCTGCGGAGAACTGACGACGACCTTGATATCCGCTGGACTCCCCGGGACTGCAAAAATCAAGGAAACTCTGCTTCATAAAAATTTCTACAATAATGTGTAGAATTCAGCAAATTTAAAAAATAGTACATTATGTAACAAGTGCGCAAAATAGGTTATTCCGTGAGTGTAAAATTTAAGACATGAGATGGAGGCGAAGACGCGAGACGTAGGCGAACGCACGAGCGTAGCGAGGGCGTGCAGCCGAAGTCGAGTGCGTGAGCCGAAGTCGAGCGTTTCAAACTTTACACTCACGGGCTAACCTATATTGCGCACTTGTTGCATACAGTGCTTTTTTTACAAATGTACAAAGATGGCGCTTTTGAGTGCACAAAAAATTGAAATTGAAATTTTCCAAAATTTTGAAGAAATGAAAAATTTTGGAAAAGTTTGAAAATTTTCGAAATATTTGAAAATTTTAATGATTTTGGAAACATTTGGAAATGTTATGATTTTTTCGAAATTTCGATAATTTCAGAAATATTTGGGCATTTAAAAATTTTAAAAATTTCATGAAATTTTAAAAATTTTTGGAAATTTTTGTAATTTTTGGAAATTTTGAGAATTTTGGAAATTTTCGGAAATATGAAGAATTTTGGAAAATTTGAAAAATTTGTGGAGTTCATAACAATTTCTTGAAATGTCGAAATTTTTACACGGTTTGAAAATTTTCCAAAACTGGTGCGGAAATGTTTCCAAAAACAGTGCGAAAAATAGTGTTTAGCGCACACTTATTCCGCACTGCTATACTATATCAATGAAAAATGGCATTTTGCACCCACATTTCGCGCATGAAAAAGGGCCATCTTTGTGCATGTGCAAAAAAAAATAGTACCGTCTTCCTCAGTTCGGCAGTAAGTCACCCTCGTTAAAACCCCATCACCGACCCTCGTATACGCCAGTACTTGGACGCTGTAATTGCTGTACTTCCTGAGCCCGGTAATGACAGTTGTAAGTGCGCTCGTTTTACGGACCTAATAAAAAAAAAATAAAAAAAAAATGCATTCCGAGTATTATTCACATTTGGGAAAGTAAAGTCTTTGAGTAAATCATTCCAGAACTCGATAGTAATGCTCTGGGAATTTTTTTTCATGTCAATTTGATTTCAAACGATTCTATCGATGCATGGGATTAAATTACATACTACAGAAATTTTGTGTTTCCATCGCACATTACATATCGCGTGACCGTCATATTGATGCATGAATTTTTTTTCGTTATTCAGGGAGACAGAATGATTGAAAAATGAATGCCTCCAATTTATGACAAAATAGTTAAAATTACTACAATTTCCAGAATTGTTGTGAAATCTTCAAAATTCTTAAATTTTATAAAATTCCCGATTGTGATAAATTTGAAAGATTTTTCGAAAGTTGACAATGTGAAACATTTTGTAATTTTGGGGAATTTCGAGAATGCTTTGAGTTTAGGATATTTTCTGGATTTCTGAAATTTGCTAAATTAACGAGATTTCGAAAATTTGCCAGATTTTGAAATTTTCTATCCACTTATAGAATTTTTTAAGTTTGAAAGGTTTTTGGATTTTTGTAATTTTAAACATTTTCAAAAATTGCGTATTTTGAAAGTATTAAATATTGAAGATTTACAAATTTTTCAGAATTCCTAGAATTTTTGAGATTTCTGGAATCCTCGAAATTTCCGAAATGCTCGGAATTATCAAAATAAAAATAAATGTTCGGAAAGTCCAAAATCTTGGAAATACTCGAAATATCGAATATTCACGAAATTTTTGGAAACATAAAATATCGAAGATTCTTGCAATTTTCAGAATTCCTAGAATTTTTGAGATATCTGGAATCCTCGAAATTTCCGAAATGCTCGGAATTATCGAAATTGAAAAAAATGTTCGAAAAGTCCAAAATCTTGGAAATACCCGAAATATCGAATATTTACGAAATTTCGGAAACATGAAAAATCAAAGATGCACAAAATTTTCAAAATTCCTAAAACTTTCGAGATTTTTGAAATTTTCTAAATTTCAGGGAATTATCGAAATTCGTAAAAAATGTTCGAAAAGTCCGAAATCTTGGAAATTCTCGAACTATCGAAGATTCGCGAAATTGTTGTAAACCTAAAATATCGGAGGCTCACGAAATTTTCAGAATTCCTAGAATTTTTGAGATTTCTGGAATCCTTGAAATTCCCGAAACGCTCAGACTTACCAAAAAAAAAAAAAGTTCGAATAGTTCAGAATGTTGGAAATTCTCGAAATATCGAAGATTCACGAAATTTTCGGAAACTTGAAACATCGAAGATTCACGAAATTTTTATAATTTATAGAATTTTGAGAATTCTGGAATCCTGGAAATTCCCGAAATGCTCAGAATTGTCAAAATTCAAAGAAGAGTTCGAAAAGTCCGAAATCTTGAAAATTCTCGAAATATCAAAGATTCACGAAATTTTCTAAATTTTCGGAACCCTAAAAATTTCCGACTTACCAACATTTTTCATAATATCCAAGATTTTCGGAATGTTCAAGATCTTTTTGATTTTCACAATTCCAACATCCAAAAAATTCGAGTATCCAAGATGCATTATATTTTTATAATTCCTATAATTCTCAAGATTTTTGGAATCCCCGGAATTTTCGAAATTATCAAAATGATAAAAGATTCCAGAAAATTCTAGAATCCCAATAATTTTCAAAATATTGAAAATTTACGAAATTTCGTTATCATCGTGGAATTCTCTCAATTACTCTAAATATAATTACCTCGGTTTCGTCCACGCTGCGCCAGCTTTCGGACAAAATGGGCTCGTAATGCAACTTATAGCCCTGAATAATCCCGTTGCTGTGCGCGTTCGGCGGCGGTTGCCAGGACACTTGGAGCGATTGCGAGGTCAACGCCGCGCAACGGACGTCCTCCGGAGGCATGTTTGGCACTGATCAGGCGCATTTTTTTCATAATTTGTGACTATTCACGGGGAAATATATCTATGCCGTGTCTATATATGCTGATGGGTACATTTGTGTGGTATTTATTTGATGATGGGCACATTTATGACACGAATGTATCCGACATTTTATAAATTCATAAAATTCTCAAATTCTTTATGATTTTTTATAATTTTTTGAATTTTCAAAATTTTTTAGAGTTATATAATGCTCAACATGTTGAAAAATTTCGAAAACTAGGCTATTTTCGGAACATCCAAGATTCACTTCCAAACTCAAAGTCTAACAGTTTTCGTCTCAAAAAATCCGTAAATATTGGTTTTCGATAAAGTTTCGAAAGAAAAAAGTATAACATGTACCTTTACGAGAGAAAAATTCTATCTAATGTAATAAATGGATTGTGGAAATTCGTAAATGCACGATATTGTTGAAAATTTCCAAATTCGAAAAATATGAATTTACAAAATGATAATACGAAAACTCAAAAATACAGTAATGAATTTCAAGTTTCTAAAAAACCCATAAAAAAATGTTCAATAATCCGTATCGAAAAATGCATCAACTCAAAATTCTAATCATTTCGAACTCCAAAATTACTCAATCATTAAAAATCATCAAAATAAAATTCAAACATCCGAAAATTCGGGAATATCAATTATGAGAATTACAACAATCAAAAAATGGAATTAAATTTACTTTAATTTTCGTTCCAAAACCTCCAAATTCGAAACTAAAAATTATCTCGGAAATTTTGAAAAATATTTCACATTTCGGAAATGATGGAACTGAAAAAATACAAAAACTCACATTTTTTGAGTCAAAAATCATTCTTCAAAATCATGAATTTGACTCAAAAATTCAACATTATAAAAACATGCAAAAAATCAGACTCTCAAAATTTGAGAACTCCATAAACCAAATGTTTAAAAAATTCCGATTCCGATAATACACGAACTTTGGAAAGTGAAATAAAAAAAAAATGAAGAAACACAATATTCTTTTTTCGATTTTTACGAAGGTCACACTTTTCTCTGATTGCTCTCGTAACCCTCGTGACCGTAATATATCTTCCGAATGGCAAGATTCTGATAAGAGAACGTGTAGGAATTCAGTCTACCAAAAATGGGGATGTGGATTTTTTTTCATAGATATATACGTATCTATGGATATCTGAGACATGTTTATTGATATTTATGACGTATCGATAGAATATATATGGATATCGATGGAAGATTTATTGATATCTATCAACATCTATAATTATATCTATAGAATATCTATAGATATCTATAAATATCTATGACATATCTATAGAACATCTATAGATATCTATGGAATATCTATCGCGATCTATGGCATATTTATGGAATACCTATAGATATTTATAATATTTTATTGGATATCTGTGACATCTACGGAATATCTGTGGATATCCATGTAATATCTATAATGTATCTGTAGGATATCTATGGAATACCCATGGATATCTATGACAAATCTATGGATATCAGTGTGTGAGTACATCAATTCTTTGGGAAACAAATGCCTAGGAGTCGAGAATACTCACCGTCCTCCAAAGTTTGGGTGCTGTACGGCTCGGAAAGTGGCCCCGAGCCGACTTGGTTGTACGCTTGGATGACCAGCGTGTACTTTGTAAAAGGACGGAGCCCAATCAGCCGAAGCTCGCCCCCTCCTTCTTCGCCGTCGCCGGGAACGGAGGTAAAGTTAAAGGATGGATTGCCCGAGCTGGAAAAGTTGGGATAATAAAAGGGTGGGATGAATAAATTGTCAAAGAAGAAAGTAGGCTTCTCGTATGAAATAGCTTCCTAGCTTTAGTGACTAGTTTTCTCGGTCGAACCGAACCGAGAGAACTTAAACTGCGATCAAGTTACGACGAAAATTTAAAGTTTCAGAAATTCACGAAATTCATAGGAAATTTCGATACTTTTGAAAATTTCACGGATTTCGACGATTCCAAAAGTCTTGGAAATTCTAGGACTTCTGAAAATTTTGTGGATCTTGGAGATTTTGAACATTTCCATATTTTGAAATTTTCGTTAATGTTGAAAATGATAAAAGTCGAAAAGATTTTGGAAGTTTTGAAAATTCTAAATATATTATGAATAATTTAGGAACTTCGTGAATTTAGAAAATTTTCGAAATTTCTGAAACTTTTTAAATTTCGAAAAATCTGAGAATTTCGGGCATTTCAATAATTCCGATAATTTGAAAATATTTAAAGATTCCAAAAATCGTGAATATTGTAGGAATTATAAAAATTCCGTAAGTCTTGGAGATTTCAACATTTCCAAGATGTTGACATTTTTGTTAATATTGAAAATTCTGTGAATCTTGGAGATTTGTAACATTTCTAAGATTTAAAAAATTGTTTGAATGTTGAGAATTATGAAAGTCTGAACGATCTTGGAAATTTCGAAAACTCCAGTAATTATGAAGAATTTTCGAAAGCCGTGAATTTTAAAAATTTCCAAAATTTGAAAAACTTTTGAATTTAGACATTTCGGGAATGATGAGAATTTTAAGTATTTTAATTATTCAAAAAAATTTTAGGATTCCAAAAATCGTGAAAATTTTAAAAGTCCCGAAGAACTTGTGAATTTCGGATATTTTGAAAATTACTTAGATTTTAAAATTTTTGTGAATTCTGAAAATTACAAATGTCTGAAATATTTTAAAAATTACGCAAATTTCAGAAATGATAAATAATTTGTCAATTTCATACGTATTCAGACAATTTCTTGAACGTATGAAATTTTTTGACTTCCGAAATTTTAGAAAATTCTAAAAACTTTGGGATTTTCGATAATTTCGATAATTTTAAGGATTCCAAAAATAGTAGTTATTCCAGGAATTCCCGAAATTTCGTGAATCTCGGGTATTCCGAAAATATCCAAGATTTGAAAATTTTTATTATATAAATGTGAAGAATCATAAAAATCCGAAAGATCTTCGAAATTTTGAAAATTATGAAAATTATGAAAAATTGCAGAATCGAATCCAAAATATTTGAACAATTCCAGAACTGTGTGAATGAACAAAATATCAAAATTTATGAAATTTCCAGATATACAAATTCTCAAAAAAGTCAGGCATTTTAATATTTGAATATTTCAAAAATTTAGAGGATTCCAAAAATCTCAACAACTCTAGGAATTCTGAAAAGTTCCTAAATCTTCGATATTCCGGAAATTTCCAAGATTTCCAAATTCTCTAAAAAGTCGAATATCATTTAAATCCAAAAGATCTCGATGATCCCGAAAATTCTACGAATTCTTCATTATCCCAAAATATCGTACATTAAAAAATCTCCGAAATTCATTAAATCCTTCAAATTCCAAAATCATCCAATATTAAATGATAAAAAAACCCCTAAATCTAGGTAAAACCCCCATATATTCTCAACACTATCAGTAATTCATTCTCCATTCTTCATCTTCTCTGCGAACCCCCCCCCCCCCCCCCCCCCGCCCCCCCCCCCCCCCCGCCCCCCCCCCCCCCCCCCCCCCCCACCCCCCCCCTCCCCATCCCTCCCTCACCCACTCCCCAATGCAGAAAAAATCTTCACTTGGTTTCCCTATATCCAACATTGAATCCCTGAACATCCCCATGTCTCAATTCCGGCAGAGGTGGAGACCAAGTGACCAAAATTTCCGTAGAAGTCAGCGCCCGAGCCGCAAGGTTCGTCGGGGGTCCGGCCGGTTTCTGCGGCTCAGTTTTCACGAACATTTCCGCAGAGGGTGCGGATCTCCCCGCGGGACCCTCGGCAATGACTCGAATCGAGTACCTCGTGGCGGGTTTGAGCTCGTCAATCAGAGCCGCGTAGGGCAACGGTGGACCTGTCAGTTCTTGCTGCTGCCACATTGTTGCTAAAATAATTATTTTCAAATAAACAATGCTCTCTCCTCATGAAAAATGTGAATGGACCTGTTAATCACAGTTTCTTTTTTTAATTCAAGTTCTAATTTTCGATACAAATTTTTTTTTTCTTCAACACGCTCACTCAAAACGCGAGTTTTTATGCCGGTTTACGTATGCCAAAAGTGACCGATTTGAGGCCGATGACGCGAAGTGGCAAGTGTGCATGCGCAGTGCGGAAAAGCCTTAGAACTCGTAGAATTCTTTTGGCCCGGCGGGCAAAAATGACTCGACAACTGAACAGTTTCGCGTGAATATACTCGTAAGCCAATGACTGCTCACAGTTTTTTCGCACAGATTTTGACTTTAAACAAATGAGTATGAATATTTTTGGCGCCGGTGAATTTTTGGGAACACTCTTCAAACACTGCAAGGATAATTTTTTCGGAACTGCGTGGTATATAATATATATATATATATATATACTAAACGCACCGTCAGCTTGATAATTTCACGCACAAGTACTCGCCAATCTATAATTCTGAATTGTCATTACTTTTGCGCAATGTGATCACTAGGGGAATGAGTATGAATCTTTTTGTTATCGGTTCGATTTTTATGAGTTTTTTGGAAGTAAACAATTTTCGAAACCGCGTCACGCAGTATATGGACGCGGTTTCGTCAATCGGTCCCGAATCGGTCTTTTTGGCATATAAAAACGAGTCTATAAAAACTCTTGTTTAAGTGCGCGTGTTGAAAAAATAGTATGTGCAACTAGGGCTAAAAGTGGCCGATTATTGGCCGCATAATTTCGCCCTCGCTCCGCTCGGGACGAAAACTTCATGCGGCCTCGAATCGGCCACTTTTAGCCCTAGTTGCACAGTGTATTTTTTTTTTCGACGTAATGTTCAGTGAAAATTTCAAAATACCAAAGTTCTCGTTTTTAAAAACAAAAAAAAAAAAAACAACTGCCTTATTATTAACGAACAGAATTCCAAAAAATGTCACCCTGAGGGGAATTTTCACCCGTTAAAAAACCTCGATATAAGAAACTCATTAAAAATGTACAAAAGCTGAAGTTTTCGTAAATAAAAAAGAGGGAAAAAACGTTACCCGCGCTTTCCTTGTACTGCAGAATGTATCTCGTGATCTCGGCGGTGTCTTGGGATTTGTGTTGCCACTTGACGTTAATGCTTCTGCTCGCGATCATGGCGGTTTCCAAACCACTTGGTGGAAGTGGCGGTTCTGTTGAAAAATACACTCGTATCGACTTCGGAAAAGTGTAAGTTTTTGGATCGACCTTTGTTTTATGCGACACTGGCACGAGAAACGGGCTTTTCGTCGAGTGAAGGTGAAAAATCGATGTTATTGGCTTTGAATTTTTGTGTCATGATCGTATCATCAAAATTAACATGCATTCGAAACTTTGATGGGAATGATCGAGAGATTTCGTTTCGAAACGTGGTTGTTTGACGATTTACGGATTTTTCGGTGTTTGGGAGTAATTAATGATGGCATGTTTTTCCTAGGTCGAGAAATGGTGGGATTTTTCGTCTCAGTGATTGAATGATTTGACGATGATTGTACAATCATGTATGAATCATGATTTGAACATCATCGAACAATGATGCTGTCGCAGTTGACATGAATCATTGTATAATTAGTATTAATCAGATTTTGCAATGATAGTAAGTGAATTTATACGTGTGTGAGTCATTTTTTCATTATCATTTCTTTGTGTCATCATATCTCCAATTTTGTCATTTGTCAGTCATGTATAATATCAGGATTTGTACATCATTGTACAATGATGTGGTCCCAGTTGACACAATGATGGCAACTGAATTTGTACGTGTGTGAGTCATTTTGTCATGTTCATTTCTTTGTGTCATTGTATTTCCAATTTTTTCATTTGTCAGTCCTGTATAATATCAGGATTTGTACATCATCGTACAATGATGCGGTCCCAGCTGACAGAAATCATTGCATAATCAGTATTAATCATATTTTGTCATAATCATTTCTTTGTGTCATCATATCTCCAATTCTTTCATTTGTCAGTCATGTAGAATATCATGATTTGTACATCATCGTACAGTGATGCGGTCCCAGCTGACAGAAATCATTGAATAATCAGTGTTGATCAAATTTTGCAATGATTGTAACAGAATTTGTACGTGCGTAAGTCATTTTTTCATGATCATCCCTTTGTGTTATCATATCTCCAATTTTGTAATTTGTCAGTCACGTATAATATCATGATTTGTACATCAGTGTCCAATGATGCGGTCCCAGTTGACAGAAATCATTGAATAATCAGTGTTGATCAAATTTTGTAATGATGGTAACTGAATTTGTACGTGTGTAAGTCATTTTGCCATGATCATTTCTTTGTGTCATCAAATTTCTAATTGGTTCCATCATTTTCCTACTTTAATCGATGATCTTCCAAAAAACGATCATACCTTGAACAAGTAATTGCACCAATTGCTGATCCCTTCCGAAAAGCGTTTCCTCGTTTCTCAGAGCGACTCTGGAAAAGCACGATGTTCGAGAGAAGATATAAAAATATGAACAATCTTAAAACATCGAGTCGAAACAAAAGTTCCATTTTTTTCTATTAAATTGTTAAAAATGTCGAATTTTCCAAAATTTACGGAATTCTTACACGATTTTACAAATTTTAAAAATTCCGACAATTTTTTGGATGTTCGGGAATTCGAAACGGCTGAAATATTTAGATTTTGGATCATTATCGTATGTATCAAATTTTTCATGACTTTTTCAAATTTTTCAAATTTCCAATTTTTTCTAATATATATCTTATAAATTACGTACGAAAATTTCGAAATTTTCAAAATTTGAAATTTCTCAAAATTGATTACATTTCTATGACACTTAAATTTTCGAACATTTGTTTATAAATTTTAAATACTTAAAAAATTTTGAATTGTTCAAATTTTCAAAATGTCAAATATATTTTGAATTTTTTATTCTTAGGAATCTACTAAATTGTCGAAGTTGAAATATTAAATTTCTCTAAATTGTACTGAAAAAATTTTTCAAATTTCCGAGCTTTTTCGGAAATCGTCTTACTCTTCGAAATTTTCGAATTGTTGAAAATTTAACACCCTCCAAAAATCCAGATTGTTTCGAAATTATCAATTTTTCCCAAATTATCAATTCCTAAAATATTCATATTTTTTAAACGATGTCTCTGAAAAATCCAAAAATTCTCATTAACGCAGGCCCCCCCCCCCCCCCCCACCCCCCGAATTACCTGTAATTGATAGAAGGATTAAGCTCGGTTTTTCCGCCTTTCAACCAAGTAATGGTCAACGGTTTGTCGCCGTTGACTTCGCAGTGCAAGCTCGCGGTGTCGCCTTTTTTCACGGTGACGAGGCGCGAGGGCGCGGCGAAAAACGGCGGGGCTGCAGGAAAATCAATCACGCTCTAGATTCTCGCCCGTTGTTGTTTAGTTTCATCCGCCAACTATTTTTCGTGCAATTTTTTTCACGCCCGTGATTGAAATTTCATGGAGCGTTTTGTGAGCGGAAATTCAAGTCAAGAGAATGCGGTACATGATTTTCATTGAAAATCGAGCTGAATTACTGTTGAAGCCGATTTAAAAAGAATTCCAGCAGAGAAAATCTGATGAGTGCTTTTTTTTTGTCGGATCATCGATTTTTGAGTTTTCTGTTATTTGGGTTTTACGATCTATTTTGGATGAAATTCGGGATGCTGAATTACTCCCGATTTCTGAAGGTCGTGATGATAAGGTTGATGGTAATTATGAATGAAGATGAGTAATTGTAGCTAATTTCAGCATTGTGTTGTTGGCGACTTCCGGTGTAGCTGAAATTGTGATATTGGTGAATTACTCACAATTGACTTTGAGTTGCACGACTTTCCCGATACCGGTGCCAATGCCGTTGCTCGCCTGACACAGATAAAAGCCTTCTCTGTCCTCTTTCACGTGTTGAAGCAGCAACGTGCCGTTCGAGAACACTTTAGTGGACGCTCTTTCGCGTAGTTCTTCGTACTCCCCGGACTTGCCACCTGTTAAGTGTCGTAATATAGGGCAATTTGGTCGGGGAAAAAGACCTCGAGAGTCGTCGGGCAGGCCAGGTTTTGAGTGGCTGTTTGAGGGTGTGGAATGGCGTGTAATGGGGATTTATGGACCTTGAATTTGGGAGGTTTGCGAATATATGGATGGATGGTGATGGTATTTGAGGGGGGGTGGGAAAGACTTTGAATATAGAATATATTCGAATTCTGGAGAAGTTTGTTGAAGATTTATTGACAGAAAAGTTATTTTTTTTTTCTATTTCATGATTTTGCTGAGTAAGCGATTTTTGATGTAAAAAATTATGTATTACTTCTAAAATTTTGGAATTTAGAGAATTGTCGGGAGTTGGAAAGTTTATGAAATTTTCGAGACTTTTTAGAAGATTTCAACAATTTTTCGGAATTTCTGAAATTTATTCGAAATGTTTTTGAAGTTCCTAAGAATTTATGAAATTTAGTGGAAGTACTGAAATTTCCGAAAATCTTCACGAATTCACGAAACTTTCAGGAATTTTAAGAAATTAGTAAGTTTACACAAATTTACGAAATTTTTAGAAATATTTGCAAATTCTGGAAATTATTTACAAAAATTGCCCAAATTTGGCATCAGAAAAACATTTATATACTTTGAAAATTATCGACAAAATTTTAATTTCAAGAATTTTATGTAGAATTTACGAACTCATGGAATTGGAAAATTTATAAAATTTTCTGAATGTCAGGAATTTCCAAATTCATAAAAATCTCATACATTTCGAAATGTGCAAACTTTACAGAATGTTAGAAATTTCCAAAAGTTCTGCAAATTACACCGAAATTTCAGAAAAATTCTACAAATTCACAAAATTTACAGAAATTACTGAAACCTCCACAAATCTACAACATTTTTAGAAATTTCCGAAAATCACTGAAGTTACTACATTTGAAAAAATTTTCTGAAATTCCGTATTATATAACAATTTGTAATATTTCTTCAATTAAAGGAAAATTCATCCTACTTCGAAAATTCTCAAAAATTTTAAATACCAAGGTTCTTCGAGAGATCAAATAATTCTAAGATTTTCTAATTTTCGAGAATTTCCAAATTCATCGAATTGGAAAATATCTGTCATTTCAGAAATATGTAAATTTCACAATGTATATAAAATTCCTAAAAACTGTCTTAGTTCCCACAAATTGACAAAATTTACGAAAATTACCGAAATTCACAACTATTATCACATGTTTACCAAATTTCCAGAAGATTAGAAATTGGTGAAACTTTCACATATTTCTAAAATATCCAGCAATTTCCAGAAACTACCAAAATTCCCCACAATTTCCGAAATTTCTTCAAATTCAAAAAAATTCCAAAATATCCCAAAAATTACTATTGTGAAATCAGCAAAAATTACCCCAATCATACGAAATTCCTTAAAATCACCAAAACCACCAAAATTTCCCAAAACATTCCCAAAACTTCCAAAGTTCGACGATAAAATCGACGAAACTCCCCCAAAATCACTTCCTCGCCTGACTCGTACAACAAACCCCCATTCCTCACCTGTAGCTTTTTTCCACACGACACTCGGAGCAGGCACCCCCTTAGCCTGGCAATGCAGCGCCACGTGCCTGTTCCTCTCCACGCTCACGTCCACGGGCTCCACGATCCACCTCGGCGGCACTAAAACGCACAAACTCCCGCTCAAACGCCCCGCAACTTCCCCCGCAACATCGGTACTGGTCGTTAGATTCGCGAAATCAAACAGCCCGCGGGAAACGGCGCTTCCGCGAAACGTCGTTTCCGGCATTTCCCGAGCACTTTTCACCCCCCTCCCCCCAAATTCAAAGACCCGTATTTACAAGAAAAAGCGGGGTGAAAAGCGCCGACTCGGGATTTCCTCTCACGCCGGGAAAAACTTGGAGATATCGCGACGACAATTTATCTCGACTTCCTTTTGAACCGGCGCTTTCCCCGCTCGAGGGTTGCGAACGATTTTTCCTCACCCCCGAACGAGGAAACTCCGTGAAAACGGAAAATGGAGATCAATAATGAAAAGTAGACTGTAAGATGATCGTAAATAGATAATGAAAGAGTCAAAGAGGGTGGTTCGAGAGAACAAAGTACAAGGGGTGGAATGAATAGGGGAGGGTTTTTTGGGGCTGATTCTACGGGAACGAAAGCTTTGGATTGATACATAAATAATGCGGCCCGATTTTCTCGGGAGTTTTTTCATTCCTGATTCCACGTAGAATCGATGAGGTTTTGGGGCTTTTCGTGGGGTGGAAACGGAACACGTTTGGGCTCTACTTTTACGGTTGGTGAAAAACGCTGCACAAGCGAAAAGTACTGTGAGTGGGAGCTCAACGTTTTACAAAAACGACCAAAGTTATCGCGTTCCGTGTGACAGACGTAGAGGTGGAATGGCTTCGATGGGTGTCTGACGAAATGGGTCAAGTCCAGTGATTGTGGCTGGGAAAATTCGTTGTTCGCGATGTATTGTGGCCTTTCGACCTGTTTTTTTATTAATATTTTAGAGCGTGGTTGATGTTTAGAGCTATTTTTATCGGTTTTTTATTTTCTTATTGCAGGGGGTCTGGAAGTAGGGTAATTTTCAATTATCGAGGGTTTTTTTTCTTCTCGTAGAACGAATTTTATGTACGAGATAAAAAAAAAGAAAATATGTGGAAGGTTTCTGTGTTGGAAGAAAATGGGAAATTTGGTAACTTTTGAATTCGTTTTGGAAAATTCGGATAAGTAAGACTTGGGAATTTCAGTTCGAGAGTTGAGAGAATTTGAATTTTTGAAATAATTCGAGGTTGATTTTATGAGAACTGAGACTTTTGGAATCGGCTTCAAATGTGTGATATTTGCGAATTTTCGAATTCAGAAACTTCAGATATTGAGTTTGACTGTGATAATTTGAAGATTTAAGGCTTAGAAAGTCGAAGAATTCAACTTTCTCGAATTGAAGATTTAGAAATTGAGAAATATGAGAAAAATGATCCGAATTTTGAGATGATAGGATTTTAAAATTATAAAGTTCATCAAGCTTGGAAATTCCACTTTGCTGCAAAATCTGGGAATGTGAATTTGAATATTGAAAATTCTGGGAAGTTGAGAACAAACGATTCAATGACTGGAATTTATATTGAAAATTCTGGGAAGTTGAGAACAAACGATTCAATGACTGGAATTTGAACATTTGTTTCGAGATCGAGAATTTGGAAATTCAAAACTAGAAGTTGGATATTGATTCAAAGTCTTCTAAGAGTGAACCCCAAAGTTTTGAGAATTTAAAATTTCCAAGTTCAGGAACTTTAAAATTCAAATTGAACAGAGACAAAACATACAGGAATCCGAAAATTGAAGAATGTTACAATTTGAATTTCTCGAATTTAGATGTGTTAATTTTCAAATCTTTTGGTAGTTTCGGAAATTGTGATTTTTCAATTTCTTGAAAATGTGTGAGTATTTTGAAATATTGAAAGTTTTCAGTCTTCATCAGTCTTCAAGTTTTCCACATTTTCAAAGTTTCAAAGTTTCGAAAATTTTTGACGTTTCGAAATTCTCGTAACGTTGGGATTTTGAAATTTTGGAAGGATTTGGACGAATTCAAAAGTTTCTATACATTTTGAAGTCGTGAATTTTCTAAATTTTTGGATTTTCAGACTCTTAAATCTTTGGACAGTTGAAAAATTCTCGAATTTGTAAAAATAATGAAGTTTCAAAGTTTTGAAATCTTCCGAGTTTCGGAAATTTTGAAATTTGCGGAATTCAGTAGCTTCGAAAATTTCGAAGAATGTTCAAGCTATGGAATATTTTAAATCCTGTAAAATTCGTAAGTTACAAAGTTTAAAGAATTTTAAAGTGTTGAAACTCGAAACTTCACAAATTATTCAAATTTTAGGATTTCGAATTTGACAAATTGAATAAATTCGATAGTTTCGAACTGTATCAAAGCTGTGCAGTTAAAAAATTTTCAA
>JAPYZK010007720.1:0-16159 GCA_030522785.1 Platygaster equestris
CCCGAGTCGCGCTCGAATCCACCGCTGGAAATGAACGACGCTAATTAAGAATTGGATTTAAAGCTTCACTTTTGCAGCGCGAAGGGTCAAAAGCTCGTGGAATCCAACATCAGGAGGAGGGGGGGGGGGGGGGGTAAAAACGTCGGGAATTGAAAGCATGAAAAATATACATCGAGGGACGGTTTCGCGTTACTAATGAGCGTTTAGACACAGTTAACTTTTGTAATGAAGTAATGGACTGGAAATGGAATTAAACGACTTTCAGCGAGCGCTGCTGCTGCTGCTGCTGCTGCTGCTGCTGCTGCTATCGGTTTTTCGCGATACGGAAAACGGCTTCGGAGAGAGCACGGGATTAACAGAAGCGAACTGACAGAAGCGAACTGACGTGTCGCTGTTCCGTCTGTCGATGAAATTGGAAATGCTGAAGGAGGGAAAAGAATTGCTTTCAACGGATTGATTTCTTGCGATTCTCGAGGATATTGCGTAAGCGTTTGGAGTTTGTTCCTGGGATGATTGATTTTTGAAATACGTTTTTGTTGTTTTTTTTTTCTTTTAGCTTCAGGGGAGTGTGATCGAAAAATGTGAGATTGTTTTTGCAGGTAAAAAACGGTCAGATAAGGACGTGAGCAGAAATTTCGTTTGGGGTGATTTTCACTTGGAATTAGTTGAACAGATTTGAGACGTGAAGTTATATTAAAGAATTTTAGAAATTTTTTGAATTTTTAGAATGTTTATGAGTTTTCGAAATCTCTGAAATTTTCAGAGCCTCTGAACTTTGAAATTCATGAGAATAGACGAAAATCGTAGAATATATTGGAAATGTTTCAACTGAACAGAAAGTTTTTCGAAATTTTAGAAATTCGTAATATTTTGAGAATTTCGAGAATTCTGAAGACTGACTCAATTCTCGAGATTTTCGAAACTTTGTTGGATCTATGAAATTTCTGAAATTTTCACAGTTCTGAAAGTTGTCGAAATACTGAAAATTTTTGAAATCCTCTAAATTGTTGGGAACCTCGAAATTTTACAAATTGTCTAGATGTAAAAGTTTAGTGAAATATTTGTAATTTCTAGAATTATGAAAATATTGTACATTTTCAGAATTTTCAGAACATTCACGAATATCTGAAATTTACGGAAATTTTGTAATTCTCGAACTTTTCAAAGTTCCAATAACTTCTCAAATCCTCAAAATACTCCAAACTTTGAAAATTCTCCAAATTGTTGAATATCTTGGAATGTTGGAAATATATTTCAAATTATTAAATTTCTCGAAATGTAATACATTTGTTAAATTCTCGTAATTTCAAGAATCATGAAAATATTGTGAATTTCCAAAATATTCAAAACTTGTTTAGAACTTCGAAATTGAAAAAATTGTTTGGATTCTGTGAATTTTCAACTTTCTCAAAACTTGTAAAATTCTCAAAATCCTTCTAACTTTAAAAATTGCCAACATTGTTAAAAATCTTTAAATTCTGAAAATGTTCAAAATTATCTAGTTTCTCGAAAACTTTGACACTTGCGAAAATCAGTTTTGTTTCACTATTTTTTTATTATTTTTTTTTATTCAATTTTCAAAATCCTCTGAACGTTAAAATTCTTCGAAATAGTCGAAAATCTTGACATTATGTTAAAAATGTAATATCAAGAATCATGAAAATATTGCAAATTTTCAGAATTTCCGAAAGTTTTAAAATCTTTGAAATTTACGGAAATTTCGAAATTCTCGATTTATCCCAAATTATAATAACTTCCATATCTTCAAAATACTTCAAACTTCGAAAATTCTCGAAACTGTTAAAAATCTTGAAATTTTAAAAATATTCAAAAATATTAAGTTTCTCGAAATGTCAAAAATTCGTAAAATTCTCGTCATTTCGAGAATTATGAAAATATTGTTAATTTTCAGAATTTTTGAAACTTTTTTGAAAATATGACTATTAAATTTTCGGAATTGTTGAAATTTCGGATATTTCCAAACTCCTAAAATCTTTCAAAATCCTTGAAATCCCCAAAACTCTGAAAATTCCCAAAATTGTTATAAATCCCGAAATGTCGAAAATATTCCAGATCATAAAGTTTCTCGAAATGTTAAAAATTCGTACAATTTCCGTAATTTAAGGAAGTATTGAAATATTATGAATTTTCAGAATTTCAAAAACTTTTTCAAGACCTTCAAATTTTCAAAATTTTCGAAATTTTGCACATTTTTAAATTTCTCAAATTTTTTAAAATTCTTGAAATCTTCTCAACTCGAAAATTAACAAAATTGTTGAAAATCTTCAAAAGCTAAAAATGTTTAAAATTATGTAGTTTCTCGAAAACTTTGAAACTCGTGAAAATCAGTATTGTTTCACTATTTTTTTTCGAAATATCCTTTTCTGCAATGTGCTAGATTTTTAAAATTTTCCAGAATTTCGAAGGGGGCTTCAGCCTCCTCCCTGGTTACGTGCTTGCCGTCAGAATTAATGAGAAGATTCTTCTTCTCAAAATTATATCAGTTTTCGATCTCAAAAATATGAAAGATCAAATTATAAGTAAAATTTACATTTTTTTTTTTTTTCAAGTCTTTTTTAGTGTCTGAACTGGTGAGATCTTGCGAACGCAAATCCATATAAATTATCAAATTAAAAATTTCTTCAATTTTCCGCCCATATAATTCTTCACAATTTCCAAATTCAAATTTGTAATTTCATGCAATTCAAAAACAGCAACTGCAGAATAAATCCAAACTGTTCAAAATCCATGTAGACTAATCAAAAATGCTCAAAATCTTCAAAAACAACAAATTCCCAAATAAGTTGATTTCCAAAACCCATACAGTTTCAAAAAACCGTCAAAAGTGTCAAAAGTCTCTAATATTCGTTCAAATGCTGTACATAAAAAATCGTAAAAATATTCACAGAGAACCAAATCCAAATTACACATAAAAAAAAACGCGAAAACTAAGAACCCGTTCTTCCACTCATCCCATCAATTAATTAGCAAAAGCCAGCGAAATATGACAAATGACCTCCCCGGAAATTAAAATACGGGAAAACATTTCCTCCCCACATTTCACCATACATCGCTCCGACCCATAAATCCCGCGTTAACCCGGAAAAAAAGCTCAATAACTTCTCTTCATTCAAGTGCGTACTCGGTCGGGCTCGTAAAGAATCGCAATTTTCGCTCCTAAACAGACGATACCCGATATCAGCGGAAAGCAGCGAAAAATGCCGCGAAAAAAGCGCGTTTACCAAGGGCGCTGCTGAATAATCAAGCCCGCGCGGGAATGACTGCTGCACTTTTTAATCATTTGCCGCAGTCCTCGGTGATTGAAGATGTGTATGTGCCGGCGAAACATGCCCAGGGAATTAAAAGCCGCGCGAAATGAAAAAAGCAGGACACACTCGAGCGCTCAATAAAAATGCTTGATCGCGTATACGTTTTCTCTGCGGGAGTACATTTTTATGGCGATTTGGGGGGTGAAAGTTTCATGCACAGGGTGTTTCGAAATCCGGGAAAACGGTAGATTTTCCGGGAAAACGCTAGGCGAAATATCCTTGGCCATCGATTTGTTAAAAATACGAAATTCGAAGTTGACACAAAAATGTGTGCCCAGAATTATGGAATAAATTGATCCACATTTCACGGGGATATGTTTTTCTGGATTCAGAAGTTTGAACTTTTGTTTATTACACGAAACATATGAAAGTTGTAAAATAATGGTTTAATCTAAAATAATACAAGAATGACGAGGTTTTCAATTTATAATCCCAAAAAACATGGATTTTTGGAATTCTTGAAGTTTTAGATATTTTCACATTTTGCATGAGAATTTTGCAGTTTCGAAGTTTAGAAGTCTGAAAATATGAAACAATATTTTTGGATTAGAAAGGTTTATGGAAACGTTTTGAGTTTATGATGAACTGCGGAAATTCTAGAAAGAGAATTTCCTATTGTTTAGAGTGTGACATTTTATAGTTTGATATCATTCATGTGTTTATTCCTTTATTTTAGAATTTTAATTAATGGATTCCAGTTTTAAAATGTATTAAGTTATCGATTTTTCAACTTTCGTGTATTCTAATCATATTTGAAAAAAAAGGTTTGAAAAATTACACTTTTGAATTTTAGAATTTATACCTATAATCTAGGATCTCCGAAATTCAAAGTTGGAAAATTACGAAATTATATCGTAATTTTGACGATTCATATTCCCGAAAATTCTTGATTAAATTGTTTGAAACTTCAAATCCAAACATTCCAAGATTGAACAAACTGAACATTTCGAAACTTTGGAACACTTTTTCCATTATAAACAGTGGAATTTTGAATAATTCAAAATTTGTTATTTCGAGAATTCCAAATCCCCAAAATTTCATTTTACATGTGAAATTTAAGAATTTTGATTTTGGAGCTACCAAGTATAAACAAATTTCACATTCAACAACTTTCAAATATTTTTGCGAACTTCGAATTTATGATTTCTGATTTTAGAATTCGAAACCTTGAAAATTCCATTTCTTAACGTTCGGAATGTACCTTTGAAATTCTCAATATTAAATGACTTCTTCCATTCGGAAACTTTCAAATTCATTATATATATTTCACTCTACTAAAACAATAAAATCTAAAAAATGCACAGTTGAAGATCGCCAACTTTGAGAATTCAAAATCCTAAAACTTTCATTTTTGATTGAAATACACTCCTGCTTGTCTTAGAAATTCAGATTTTTGGGAGTTTTTTTGGGGGGGGGGGCTATAGCCCCCTCCCCCCCCCCCCCCTGGATCCACTACTGGTCGCCACGAAAAAGAAATTTTACATTTCAGTCACATCGAGAACTTTGGATGTACACAGAACATTTTGAAACAGACTTTGTGTAGGAATTCTAAATGTACGCACGTACTATCCGAGTTTTGAAGTACAGAAGTGCATATCTGCAAGTATGTACAGGGCATGTTGCTCACTCGTTCAGCTCCGCGAAGCACGGATTTGTGTTTACTTACAATTTTAGCTCGTCTGTAAAATGCATATTATTGTTCTAATCCATATGTGAAACTAAGTAGCGTCTTTAATGATTTCTGATGAATTGAAAGGAAGCAAGTTGAAAAATCGATGACTATTCGTCTATCATTCTAACGTTCCTTTTGAGACTGGATTGTGAATTTTGAAAAAATTTTAGAGCCTGGGAAAGCCGATGTAATTTTGGGAAAATTACAGACAAAAATAGATGAAAATAAATAGCTATAATTTACGATCTATAAACAATGTTGCGAAAGAATGGAAAACTTGCGTTTGCTATCGCGTAATTGACCAATGGAATTCACGATAGCTCTGTGACTGATTTGCATAAATTATCGGCATTTTACTTCGGGAAAGCAGGTACATGAAATCTTTATTAAGAAGTGACGTTCATTAAATGTCACGATAAAGAATGGAATTCGCAGCGTATAAGAGGAAACCTCAATATTCGAGGTTACCCGAATGATTCTAGTTTTTATAAAAACCGTATGCAATATTTTGATAAAAATTTGTATAGGGTCGGTTTTATGGAAGTTTTATGAAATTTCGATTTTTTATAAAGTGGTTTTATGGAAATTTTATGAAAAAAAATTTGTTTATAAAAAAATTTTTTTAACATCTTTAAAAATATGCAAGAATTTTTCTAACTTTTTTTGGATCATTTTGCTAATGTATATATACCATTTTTCATCAGTTTATGAGGCTCTAGCTCAAATTTCGTTTCGAAAGAAATTAAAAAATTTTTTGGAGACAGCGGGATTTACACTTACGACCTTTGCATCAGAAATTCGATAGTCAATTTTCTTGTCCATCAAATCTACGTAAATTTGGATGCTTATTTTAATTTGAGTTAAAGAATTTTCAAATCTTATGAAATCATATGTTTTCACGTTTTGTAATTGCTAAAAAACGTTACGAACATGATTTTCTATTCCCTTGTGTAATAAAAACATATCAAATGTTACTATAAGAGAAATTCCTTGTATGAGGAAAAAATTTTTTTTCATACAAAACTTTCTATAAAAATCGCGAAGTTTTCATGAAAATAAAGGTTTTATAAGAAAACTTAGAGGCCTTTAAGTATTTTCATAAAAAAATAGATGCACTGTGCAAACATTTTGACAAATTTTATTTCAAAAAATTTTTTCATAACGTTTTCATGAAACCACTTTATGAAAATCGTGAATTTTATATCACTTTCATAAAATTGACCTGATAAAAAACCTGATCATTATAAATCATTCGTTGATATCAATGTTTCGTTCATGTTAATCTTGTCTGTTTTCATAAAAACGACAATTACTAGGGTATCGTCATTCGTAAAATGTGAAGCAAGCGTATAAATGGGGTTTATTTTTTAAATCATGAATTCCCATTGTCCTCAATAATTTTGTGTATGTTTTAAAATTGTGTCATTTTCAATCAAAATTCTACAGAATTCGAGAACGAAGATTGAGAAATTAAAACATACCAAGTGTCAGACTCGGGAAATCCAAATATTCACATTTAAAAATCAGAAAATTGCAAGATTCTAAAAATTCAATTAACTTCTATAAACTTAAATATTCGATAATTCACGAATTCAAAAGTTAACTAATCCAAATTCAAATTTTCATAAATTCAAGAATGTGAGCTCAAGGACTCAAAATTCAGAAAATCCTGAAATTCTTATGCATCAATATCTCCGAAATCTAAAAATATTCTTCAAAAATCCATAACCTCTGTAATCGACTCATATAAATTCAAATTTTCGAAAAAACAAATTTCCCCATCATATGCGAGTCAGCCCAAAATTTCACTTCCAGCAGTAGTCGAAATCCAATAAAATATTATTGACGCTTTTCCGGAAAATATACCAATAATCATCGATAATTTTTGTCCTCCTTTTCTCTTTCCTTCAATTGACATACCGAAAATTTCCTAAATCCATAATAGATCCGCAAAATTACATCACCGCCCCCCCCCCCCCAAACCCTTATTACGCTCTCCACAGCCCCCCTAATCCCCCGCCCTCAACCCTTTGTTTCTGGCTCCCGTTTTTTTCTCCCCAGAAAAGCTGAAGGGATTTCAAGCCCGGTATTAACCACATCGGCCCGCAACTAAAAACAGACGAGTGACTGACATAAAAGCGGTGTAGGTTGAAGACACTATGGAAAATATACGAGGGACCCGGCGCTGCACTTACGGCGTGCCCCTTTGTTGCTTCGAAAATGAGAAGATGAATTGCCTGAATCACGGTGTTTTAATGAAATTACACCAGCCCCGAGTGTTGCTTAACGCGAGGGCTCTACGTATCGGAACAAAATTCCCAGTGGCGTCGCAGCAGAGCCTCTCCAGGGAAATTTCTGTTGAGATTTAGACACTAATGTTGCCTTCTTAATAATTAATTTATTTGTTACTAACAATAAATGAAAAAATAGTGTCGATTTTTTAACAAAAAATTGAAACCATAGAATCTGAAACTTCACCGACTCACTTCGGAGTATTTTCGTCATTTCGTAAATTTTTCATTCCGAGGAACTATGTACGAAAATTGTGAAATTTCAAAATCGTGTCAATTAAAAATTTTCGTAACATTTAAACAAGGACGTAACCAGGAATTTCATTCAAGGGGGGGGGGGGGGGGGGGTTTTTTTTCCCCGGAGTTTAATCAACAAAATTAAAAAGGGGAGGTTTTTCACCAGATTGGAAAAAATTTTCCAATTCTCGAAATTTTCCGGTGGTTTTTGAATCCTCTAAACTTTGAAATTCATCGGAATGGGTGAAAATCTTGAAATATATCAAAAATGTTCCAACTAAACAAAAGTTTTTCGGAATTTTAGAAATTCGTAAAATCTTGAATATTTCAAGAATTCCGAAAACTGCCTTAATTCACAAAATTTTCGGAACTTTATTAAATCTCTGAAATTTCTAAAATTTTTTCGATTCGGAAAATGGTCAGAGTACTTAAAACTTTCGAAATTCTCTAAATTGTTGAAAATCTTGTAATGTTACAAATTATCGAATTACTCGAAATGTGAAGAATTCGTGAAATTTTTGCAATGTCAAGAATTATGAAAATATTCCAAATTTTCAGAATTTTCGAAACTTTGATAAATCTCTGAAATTCACGAAAATTTTGGAATTCTTGGACTTTTCAAAATTCCAATAATTTCCAAAATCCTCAAAATACTTCAAACTTGGAAAATGCTTGAAATTGTTGAAAATCTTGAAATGATGAGAATAATTCAAATCATTGAGTTTCTCGAAATGTCAGAAATTCGTAAAATTCTAGTAATTCGAAGAATTATGAAAATATTGTAAATTTCCAGAATTTTTAAAACTTTTTTACAACTTCGATATTTTCGAAATTTGGGAATTTGTAAAATCTTCAAAATTTCAAGAATTCCGAAAACTGCATAATTTCTAAAGATTTTCAGAACTTTATTGAATCTCTGGAATTTTTAACATTTTTTCAATTCGGAAAATGGTCAGAATACTAAAAACTTTCGAAATTCTCTAAATTGTTGAAAATCTCAAAATGTTACAAATTATCAAGTTACTCGAAATGTGGAGAATTCGTAGAATTTTCGTAATATCGAGAAGCATGAAAATATTTTAAATTTTTAAAATTTTTGAAACTTTTACAAATCTCTCAATTTCACGGAAATTTCGAAATTCTCGGACTTTCCAAAATTCCAATAACTTCCTAAATCCTTAAAATACTTCAAACTTCCAAAATTCTTGACATTGGTAAAAATCTGAAAATGTTAAAAATATTCCAAATTATTGAGTTTCTTGAAATGTGAGAAATTCGTAAAATTCTCGTAATACCAAAAATTACGAGAATTTTGCGAATTTCCAGAATTTTTAAAACTTTTCCACAACTTCGACATTTTCGAAATTTTCGAAATTCTGAAAATTTCCAAACTTAAAAAAACGTGTTGAATTCTTGAAATCCTCCAAACTCTGAAAACTCTCAAAATTGTAAAAAATCTTGAAATACTGAAAATGTTCAAAATTATCTAGTTTTTCGAAAACTTTAACACTCGTAAAAATCAGTATCTTGAAATACTGAAAATGTTCAAAATTACCTAGTTTCTCGAAAAATTTGACACTTGCAGAAATCAGTATTGTTTTACTTTTTTCTAAAATATTTTCATATAAAGTGCTTGCATTCAAAAGTTGAATGTACAAAAATTAGGCTAACATTCAGAAAAAAACCCCAACAGTCAAAAAAATTCGAAATTCCAGGATAAGTATGAATTTCCAAAAATCCATCAAACACTTTCGTAAAGAATCTACCTCCTTCTATCTTCAAAAATTTCATAATCCCACTGGCTCCGACGCCACTGAATATTAAGGCTCGTTGTTCCTGTCCTGTATCAATAATCCTTTTTAGCCCTTTGTTGGGCCTGCCAACAAGGAACAGAACAGCTCCCGAACTTTAACGAGACGAGCTTGAAATAATTTCGCACAATGATGAGTTGGCATTGTTTGCCTTGGGCGCTGATTATACGCCAAGTTTCCGTAGGCTCGGACGAGAGTTAACTTCTCTTTGTATCCGCGTTACGAAACTTGGTGTCGAGGGCGATAAGGAGAAACTTGCAAGTCAACGAGAAAAAAAAAGTTTGGTCAAGTTTGGATATAAATAATGGTGCCCTGGTTTTTATGTTTGTACTTCAGCACTTCAGTGCTGAGATTTTTCATTAACTATGATGGAATCGACGAATACGTAATCATGTTTTCCAAAAAAGTTGAGAAGGAATTTTCAAAACGGCGGAAAAAATCCGTATTTGCATGAAACGAGGTGAATTCGTCAGTTTTCAAGATTATCATCATTTCATAAATCAGAAAAATTATGAGGTCAAAATAATTCGACCTTATAATCTCAGAATTTATAGTTTAAATTCGTAACTGAGCTTTCGAAGTTTCAATTTTCAACGCAGCATTTTCGAAAAACTTTCAAACTCCTGTTTTTTATTTTTTTCATTTTTCACAATTTTTGAATCGAAGTCTCTTCTTTTTCATGTGATATCATCTAGATAATACATATATATTCTAATGATAAAATTTGAAAGTGTTCATGTATCCACAAAATATTGTTATCAAAGTGATACGTGACATTTTAATGGGACATGTACTGTGTTGGACTAAAAATTCCCACTTGATCAATTTTCAAAAAATTTGACAGAATTCGTCAGTTTTAAAGATTATTATCATTTTATGAATCAGAAAAATTATAAGGCTATAATAATTCGACCTCATAATCTCAGAATTCATAATTCCAATTTTTAACTGAGCTTTTGAAGTTTCAATTTTCAAAGCAGCGTTTTCGAAAAACTTCCCAACTCCTGTTTTTTATTTTTTTTATTTTTCACAATTTTTGAATCGAAGTCTCTTCTTTTTCACACAATATCATCTAGATAATATACATATATATATTGCAATGATAAAATCAGAATGTGTGTATCTATCCACAGAATAATTTCATCAAAGTGATAAATTGGAAAGTCATATCTCATTTCACTATTTCGAAGAATCCGAGAATCGTTCCAGAGTAGCGATACTTAATTACTTTTCTTCAGCCCGACGAGTTGAGCGATGTTTATCCGCTCTCGGTGTCGCGTTTCACAGAGTCTTTTTGTTAATCAGCTCGCAAGCACGGCTGGCATTTGTTTTATTAACGCCCTCGTCGCGATTAAGCGAGTTCGGAATCGTCCGCGTAAACGCGATCGGACGAACTCGCTTTTGTCGCGAGTTGAAAGTTCTCCGTTCCGTGGATAAATTTACCTTGCAATTTATAAAGGGTGGGAGTGACAAAGGTGAAGAGATGATGATTATCTCGTCGGTTCGTTAAAATCATTTCGATCTAAAGTGTGTCAAATGCTTTCTTTTCAGAAAAATGATGTCTATGGATTCTGAAATTTGATATTGTTGAGTAGATTATAGTTTGAGTGTTAATTAACGTATTATCATATTATTTTTTTTAACTTCTTTAATGAGTCGTTCAATCTGCCCTAGTTATTCTAGTTTTTATGAAAATCTCATGAAAAATTGTTATAAAAATTTGCACACGGTCGGTTTTATAAAATTTTTATGAAATGTGCATTTTTTATGAAGTGGTATTATAGAAGTTATATATAAAAATTTTTTTCATACAAATTTTTTTTCGAAATTTTCAAAAATATTCAAAAATTTTTCTAACCTTTTTTGGATCATTTTGCTGATGTATAATACCATTTTCTATCAGTTTATGAGGCTCTAGCTTGAATTTCGTTTCTGGTGAAATTTAAAAATTTTTTCGAGGCAGCGGGATTTGAACTTGCGACCTTTGCATCAGAAATCCGATAGTCAACTTTCTTGTCCATCAAATCTATGTCAATTTGGATGAATGTGAGTTGAAGAATTTTCAAATCCTATAAAATCATATGTTCTTACGTTTTAGATTTGCTAAAAAAGAATATGATTTTCTGTTCCCTTGTGTAATAAAAACGTATCAAATATTACTATAAGAAAAATTCTTTATAATCAGGAAAGTTTTTTTCACAAAAATAAGCAACTTTTCCTAAAGATCACGAAGTTTTTGTAAAAATGAAAGTCTTGTAAGAAAATTTGGAGGCTTTTAATTGTTAAAAAAAAAAAAAAAAAAAAAACGGACGAATTGAATGGAAATTTTGTATCGTTTTATACGAAAAAATTTTTTTAAATAGTTTTTATAAAACCACTTTATAGAAATCGAAAATTTTACGAAACTTTTATGAAACTGATCCTATAAAAAAACGAATTATGATAAATAATTAGCTAATTTTATACAAATTTTGCCTGTTTTTATAAAAACTACAATCACTAAGGTTTTTATGATTTTATTCCTTTTTTGAATCCATTTTACGGAATTTGAAGGTTTTTTGAGAATTTCGGGAATTTTGATGATTATTACATTTGAAACGAAACTAATCAGAACTTTTTAGATCTCTTTTTGATTACGAAATAATTTAATTTACGAGCAAAAAACTTCGCGAATTAAAGTATTTCGCAATCAAAATAATATTCAAAAAAGTTTTTTGCGGGCTGAGTTATCCATTTGAAGAACTTTTCAATAACTTTTACAGTTGTTCTTTTAAAAATTTGAGCTCTGGTGAGAGTTTCGGAAATATTATTAAGTATAATATACTTTAAGTTTGATATACTCATTTTAAAATGAACAGAATGTAAAATTTGGCTGATTTTTAAAATTTAATAGCTGAAAAATTTTCAAACATCACATCAAACTCAGAAAAAAAAAAAATTTCTTCAATGAGTATTTCTATCATTGTAGAAGGAGTATGACATTTGAATCTAACGTACTAATTATTCGTACGGAAAATTAATCAAAAATTGACCGTATGAATAAGAAATTTCGTATGAATAAGAAATTCCCATAACTGAGTTGATTAAATTTTGAAATCTCAAATAGGAAGATCAAAACTCGACTTTCTCATTTTCTATGCAAACATACTTAACGCGCTTTCACCCTCATACTTCCGAAGCATACGCACGCGCCAAGACACAAGAGGTTCGTAATTAAACGACCTCGCAAGGGCCTCCCTAATTTACAATTGCTTCAGAAGGGTCAGCGGGAGCGGGAACTTACAAGCTCGCGGAAATGCTCATCATGGGAGCTCTCACTAACCCCGGGCTTTTCGATCTATTCGATTTTCCAATGCGCTGCTTTTCGGCTTTGCCGCGATTAAAGTTGGCGAATTGTTAATTTTCGGGAAATCGGGTTTCCAAATAATTACGTGATTAGATAATTAATTGAATCTGCGCTTATCGGTTTTTCTGTTTGGATCGTTTCTGAAATAATTCGTAATTAATTCGTTTGCTTCGGGGATTTGGTTTTCCTGAATCGCGAAATTCAATTTGATGATGAACTGTTTTAATTTATCATTCTGTTGAAGACGAGAAGATGATTGGAGGGGAAAATTAAAAATGTGCTGGGTACCAGATGGAAAAAGTTCATCTATTTTATAATATTGATACAAAGCGCCTTTTGAATTTGCATATTTCAATTAGTTTTTGGTGTAGTTTGAAATTACTGAAATGGGGAAATGAGAATTTTATGACAGTTATTGAATTCTTGTTTATTTAAGTCAAACACGTAAGCAGAAATTCTGGAAATTTTCGAAAATCTAGCACATCGCAGGAGAGGATATTTTGAGAAAAAATAGTGAAACAATACTGATTTTTGCAAGTGTCGCAGTTTTCGAGAAACTAGATAGTTTTGAACATTTTCAGCCTTTTAAGATTTTCAGCAATTTTGAGGGTTTTCAGAGTTTGGAGGATTTCCAGAATTCTTCAAGTTTTGATAAGTTTGGGAATTTTCAAAATTTCAACTATTTTGAAACTTTCGAAGATTCGAACGAGTTCTGAAAATTCTGGAAATTCACGATATTTTCATAATTCTTAAAATTATGAGAACTTTACGAATTTCTGACATTTCGAAAAACTTTATAATGAGTATGGAATATTTTGAAAATTCCAAGATTTCTAACGATTTTGAGAATTTTTGAAGTTTGAGGTATTTTGAGGATTTGTGAAGTTATTGGAATTTTGGAAAGTTCGAGAATTTCAAAAGTTTTGTAAATTTCTGAGATTTGTAAATGTTCCGAAAATTCTGAAAATGTACAATATTTTCATAATTCTTGAAACGACGAGAATTTTACGAAAATTTCACAACTCGATAATTTGTAACATTCCAAGATTTTCAATAATTTAGGGGATTTCGAAAGTTTCCAGTATTTAGACAACTTTCAGGATTGAGAAAATTTTAAAAATTTCAGAGATTCAATAAAGTTCCAGAAATCTTGAGAATTGAGGCAGTTTTCGGAATTCTTGAAATTTTAAAAATTTTACGAACTCCTAACATTTCGAAAAACTCGATAATTTGGAATATTTTCAACATTCCAAGATTTTTGACAATTTTGAGAATTTTCAAAGTATGAAGTATTTTCAGGATTTTGAAAGTTATCGGAATTTTTCAAAGTTCGTGAATTTAAAAATTTTCCTAATTTTAGAGATTTGTAAATGTTCCGAAAATTCTGAAAATGTACAATATTTTCACAATTCATGAAATTAAGAGAATTTTACGAAAATTTCACAACTAGATAATTTGTAATATTCCAAGATTTTCAACAATTTAGGGGAGTTCGTGAAGTTTCCAGTATTTTGACAACTTTCAGAATCGTGAAAATTTTGAAAATTTCAGAAATTCAATAAAGTTCGAAAAATCTTGAGTATTGAGGCAGTTTTCGGAATTCTTTGAATTTTAAAAGTTTTACGAACTCCTAACATTTCGAAAAACTTAATAATTTGGAATATTTTCAACATTTCAAGATTTTTGACAATTTCAAGAATTTTCAAAGTTTGAAGTATTTTCAGGATTTCGGAAGTTATTGGAATTTTGAAAAGATCGAGAAACTCAAAATTTTTCGTACATTTCAGAGATTTGTGAATGTTTCTAAAAATCTGGAAATTCACAATATTTTCATAATTCATGATATTACGTAAATTTTACAAATTCTTCATAGTTCGAGAAGCTCGATAATTCGCAACATTTCAAGATTTTCAACAATTCATAGGATTTTCAAAGTTTCCAGTATTTCCACAACTTTTAGAATTGTAAAAATTTTAGAAACTTTAGAAATTCAACAAAGTTTCGAAAATCTTGAGAATTTTGAGGCAGTTTTCAGAATTTTTTCAATGTTTAGAATTTTAAAAATTTCTAAAATTCCGAAAAACTTATGTTTAATTGGGACATTTTGAATATATCCCAAGATTTCCGACTATTTTGATAAAAAATTTTGATGAATTTCAAAAAATCAGAGGATTTCGAAAATTTCAGAGATTTCAGACTCTTATAAAAATTCTCAGAATTTGAGAAATTTTCATAATTCTCTAATAAAACTTTACTTTCGAAATTTGTTTATTCAATTTCGAGTGAAAATCACCTTAGCCCCTCCCCACCCCCGTGAAATGAAATTTCTGGTTACGTCTTTGATTAATGTGGGTTTGGTTTCAGTTTAGTGCAAATAATGTGAGAATGATTTAATTACCATTGAAAGCGGAATTAGGCCATGTTCACTTTGTTTTCGTTCTATTTTTCAAATGGAACGTTATTGCTGTGTTCAGTTTACAATGTGGTTCTCTGAACTTTAACGAGTTGATCAACGGATGTAATTAGCCTTGGAGTAAATAACAGGTTCTCCAATAAAGTGCAGGGTGTCCTAACAGACCGGGAAAACCGGGAAACTGTCTGGAGTTTTCCGTTTCTAGAATACAGGCAGGGATTATTCTGGAAATTCAAGATTCGTGAGACTCTGAGCTGCAACTACACAGTTTTCTTCAAATATAAAGACATAAGATTAAAAATTTTTGGAACTTGCGGAATTCAGTCATTCGTGTTTTTTGAACTATTGGGTGTTTTGACTTAAGTTTTCGAAGTTTCGGAATTGAAAGATTGTTTTTTGTATCCGTTTTTTTTTTCGAATTTACGAAATAATTTTAGATCTAAATACTCATTCAGTGTAAATTTTAGATAATCAATTATCAATTTTTAAGATTTTGAAAATAAACTATTTAAGTAGCAATTTACATATCCGTCAATATTCCATGATTATACAGCGTACTAAATCTAGATATGAATTCCAAATAAACAAAATCTGTTCAGGGTTAGCGCATTTTGAGATCATAGTCGTTTAGATTCTTAGAAAAATAGACGAAATTCTTATAAGATTCTGAATTTTCTTATAAGACTTCCATTGTTAATAAGACGACCTTATAAAATTCTTATAAGTTTTACGATTTTTATAAGGTGATCTTATAAGAAACTGGAATTTCTTATAAGAATTCAAAAAAATTTTCTTATAAGAAGAACTGTTTTTATAAGAATTTCTAAAAATCCTTTTATAAGAAGAAATTTTCTCATAAGAAAAAAATTTTTTATAAGAATTTCCAAAAATGCTTTTATAAGAAAAAATGTTCTCAGAAAAATTTCAGGATTAATTCAAATAAAAAATTAAATTTCTTATAAGGTCACCTTATAAAAATCGTGAAACTTATGAGAATTTTACAAGGTCGTCTTATGAAAAATGGAATTCTTATAATATTCTAAATTTTCTTAAGAGAATT
>JAPYZK010007728.1:0-12029 GCA_030522785.1 Platygaster equestris
AAGAGATAAGAGAGGGTCCGGAGGAATGATTTATGAGATTTTCTTAAATGAGCGTGAACTTCGGAACCCAAATTTTTGGAAATTCTTCCAATTCGCGAGTGTTCCCGAATGCATCTCAGATTGGGTGCAGATTTCATTTAGGCCAGGCCTGGTAAGAACTATTATTGTTGACGAGCAGCCCAAAGATTCGCGTGTAACCGAGTTTTCGCGGATTATTTAGTTGAAAATTATACATCGAAAAATGGGCTTCATTTACGAGAAAGTCATTAATCATTCCTAAAACCCTCTTTTAGGGTAAAAAAGATAAAAAAAGGTCGTTTTTGGGTCGGATTTTGAAATTTTCATGCTTCTTAATCCCAATCGACTGAGCTTCCAATATATACAATATGTATATTGGAAGCTATAACTGATATATCAATTCGAACTTGAACTTTCAAGTTTTATTTTCAAAGTTCTCGAATGTACGGAACTGGTGATTCTTAAATTTAGTGACATTCAAATTCTTCGCATTAAAGTATGTTTTAATTTACACTTCTCTATTCCGAAATTCACAAATTTTCCAATTGCCAAAACCAACAAATTTCCGTGCATTTTTTGAAATAATCAGAAATTTTCCGACTTTTTTCAAAATAAAATAGTTTATGAATTTCAAGTTAAATAAAACAACGAAACTTGTCGCATTTCTTAGGAAACTCAGTGAAAAAAGATGTTTTTAATGTCTGAAACTGTAATTTTTCCATACTAATCGTTATACATTTTCACATTTCAAGTACGCATGAAACCTTACAAATTTACGCGCGGAAGATTTCAGTTTTCAAATTTTCAAGTTCTTGAATCTCAATTAGTGGAATCACCAACACATGAATTTTAATTCATCAGATCATTTAAATTCAAAGTTCGATGTTTTAAAAATTCTGAAATTCTTGACTTTTGAATTTGATAACGTTCAAGATCCTAGCATTTAAAATTTCCAAATTCGTATTTCCACATACAAAAATCCGCAAATTATTGTCCAATCGCCAAAACAAACTAATTGTTGTCATATTTGTATATTCTCGAAATTTTTCGGGCATTTTCCGAAATCTTCGAAAATTTGAGGTATTTCAAAATAGTCATTCATCGATCAACTTGATACAGTGTACACTATTTTCCAAGACTTGTTATCAAAACCACCTCCGAAAAAATGTTCTGGCTTCCAATCAGTACTTTCTGTACTGGCAATCGGAAAAATGCATGTGAAATCGATTTTTAGCCCCAGCACAGCGAAACTTTTCCATCTCGTTATTTTTGTGTACCTTTTTACTTATTCCACCGTGAACACTTTTTTCATGGTTTCGAATTTCGCGGAGAATCTAGTGATGTGCGCGGATTTGGCGAGGAATATGACGCTTTCGCTTGGGTTGACACATATTTTTGAACTCTGAATGATTCTTCGGATTGTTACGAAAAGTTGAGAATGTAGGGGAAGAGGTTTGTAGTGTTGTGGCACGAATCCAAAAGAGTACACGTAAAATACAATATAATGTGCGCTTTATTGCTGATTGCGAGCGGAGTTAGTTCGGTTCTCGGAACTTTGTCACCGACATTTTTGGTATGCATATTTTACTTGAAGAGATATTTCATATGCTGATTTAGTTTTCTTAGGAACAATACCTTTTTTCATGTCCAGGAAAACTTGAAAATTATATCCAAAAACATCGAAACTCTTTTCTACCGTGATGTACAAATTTCTCAAAAATGTATCGAAAGCTCCACAATATTTAATTTCGGAGATGACAAAATTTTCAACGTCTCAAAATCGTCAAATACTTAACGCAGTTGCGAAAAACTATATAAATATTCTTACGATAGAACAACCGAAAAACTGTTACTATATTGTAACAGTGTACACCCAACATAAATTGATCTTAAATGCCTAATAAATAGTACATTTTCTTCAAATATCACTGAATGCATGTGCATTTGAAGTATATATCTTCCGACTGACGTAACAAAAAAATACGTCAACATCGTCGAAAGTGCTTATCGTGTCAACTTGAGTTCCAACTCAAGTTGCGCCCGCAACGCATTCATGCACCACCCGCGCGATATCGCTCAGGAATTGGTCAGTTCGGTCGAAACTGGCATAAACTAGGAAGAGTGCAAGTTTGGTAGTTATATCTATCACGGGCATAGTTAGTCCGTCCCTTACTCGGGGGAGAGAAAGTTTACGCTCGTGCCACATAAAAGATACAATGCACCGTTTCCGCAGACACTTGTTCAAAATTCCCCGTTCCCTGCACACTCACAAAATATATTTACGCGGAAAACCCCCGGAAATCCTGAGCATGCATCCAAGATCCCTCCCATCACGCCACTCGATTCGAGTGCGTTGGGTATACATTGAAATGTGTCGATTTGAAAAGAATACAGATCGCTTTAATTCTTCATTAAATTCACGTGACACATTGACATCGGAGTCCCGTGAGCAGTTTCAATATTCGGAAACTGTCTGAAATATCACGAACACACATTCTTCATAGTATGAAATTTCTCCTCAAAAATTGTTTCAGCCGCTTGAAAATGCGCCCTGAACTCAGGAAAAAGGTTGGTCCTGATTTCACTGGCGTGCTGTACAGCAGCTATATACAGAAATGCGAATATTACTCTTCATACTTGAAGAGAATTTGCAAAAAACAACTTCAGCCTGTTTAAAACTAAAAAGACAATCGTCATCGCCAAGGGAAGAATCAATGCTGACTTGAGTCACTCTTTTTTAATAAATCACGTGGGCATCGGTAATCGATTTTCCTCGGAACCAACTCATTCATTCTTTTTCCACCTGACTGCAGTCGTCATTGATGAAACTCGTTATGTCTCATCGACCCCAAATTTTCCTGAAATTTCGTCTCGCGCGTAGAAAAGAAAAATTCGACGGAAGTAAGGGCGTGGTGAACTGTCGTCAGTGTCGTCACCCTGGAAATGGACGCCCTAATGCAGCAAGGACGAAAGATATTTGTACCTGCAAGCTTCGAAGCCATAAAACAATCTCTGCGAGGGGTAGACGTTTTTATGGTGGCATTTTCTCTACTAACGTCATGGGGTTTTGTCTCTGCGTGTGTCAAGGCAAATGTGAGAAAAAGTCACTTTCGTTTGCATTACTTTTCGAAAGGTGCAGACGCCATCTGGATGGAAATCGAATGATGGAGTTTCCCGGTCATCGAGATGCGTTGGTGATGTTTATGTGGTATATATATATATTAGGGTGGCAGTTATTTTGGCAATGTTGGAATTTCTTAGCTCTCACCCCTTAAAAACAATCATGTTATCAGAAAAAAAAATTCTATCAAATTTAAGGCCAATCGGATAACATTAATCTGTGCCACCGAGCACTTGAAATTTTAAATGCAAATTACATGTATTTTTTCGTACATGTGACATTCATTTTTATAACTTTCATGGAAATAGTTTTAAAATTCTGAAACTTCGCGAAGTTTTAGTCTATAGTTATAGGTACATCATCTTATTTTTGTAGATTTTTTCTGATATCTTATTATGACCTTTGAGCCCTCTGAAAACGCACCTTATCTCCTGTATCCCTGTTTGTTGGATATATATAATCTTGATAATTAAAATAGGGTACTTCTTGAAAGCATGGTAATGCATTTTTTTAAGGGAAAACTCTTTTCTGAAGTTTCACAGGGTTATTAAAAATTTATATATGCCCATACGAATCATATATATAGTGACATACGTATAGATCCATACGTGTACCCGTTAATCTCATAAATGAATGGATAAATGAATAAACAATTCCGAAAACCTGGTTTATGTATTTAAGAACGCCCGCATTCCTGAGCGATGAGATTTTCTCGAGATGGTCCTTCGAGCCGGATGCCCGTGGAATGCGCGGTGTTTCCCCGAAGGCTCCCATGATAATAATAACAATAATTTCAATGAGACGTAAAGGCGCGGCGGTCCCGATAGACAGTGTGGCGGGAGAAGATGAAAATCAGGATCATAATCGAGGCGCGGACGAGAGGCTTAGGAGGGCGGGCTCGATTGGGCTCGATCGCCTCGATCCCCCGGCGCGCATCGACCGGACTTGAAAGTACACCGAGAGCTCATCATCGGTACAGCTGGCCTGATCGCTGCCGACAGATTAGAACGCTTTGCCCCTCAACCTCCTCCTCCTTCTCTCGAATGCCGATCAGCGATCTTCAATGGATTCTCCGACGAAGAATGACGGTGCGAGTCCCGATTCGCCATCGAACCTGCGGAAACGCCGATCTATCGTCCAACGGGAAAACCGCCTCAAGTGCAGCTCTTTGCACTCATACATTTGATATCTTAAGATTGCTGCAGATATCAAGTTTCGAAGGTTATATGCTTCTGAATTATCTCGTTTTGGGGTGGTACGACAAAGCGGTACAACGTCAATGCGGTACACGGGAAAAAACAACCGAACTGAGAATTGTAAATAGATGAATTTTGAAATAATATCGGAGGCATGCGTGTGTCGGTACGACGTCGGACCGATATCCGATATACGGTGGCCGAAAAATTTTTCCGAACGAGCGATTGATAATTGTTCTCGCCGCTCCACATTATCCAGCGCACGGAATGTCGATATAAACATAGTAATTGACAGCTGTCGTATAATTTTCAGGTTCTGTAGGTTATCGCGGCGGAAATTGTGAACTCCTCGGGAAAATTACTATGGGATCCGTACGAAATTTTAAGGACCCGTATAATTCTCGCGAGTGGAGTTGAAAGAATGTGCAATAAAAATTTGGGATGAGAATAAAATATAAGTCCCCAAATCAGTGATTGAATGTTTTAAAAATTGAAATTTCATCAGAATCCAATGATTTGCAAATTCTAATTTTTCAGTGAGAAAAGTTCGCCATCGTGGCACTTGTTTTTAACACCAAAATTCTCAATTTGTTATATTTCTTCAGGTTTCTAGAGCCTGCTCATTTCTAATTTGATTCAGAACTATTTCTGATATTGGCGTCGCGGTCGAACTTGTACCAAGTTCAAGAGTCGCACCGACAAGCGAGTTCGGGGCACACGTTTTTCGCACCAAAATACTCAGTCACTCATATAATTACTGAGTATTTTGATGTTAAAAACAAGGATCCCGGTGGCGAACCCTTGGTACAAGGTTAAACCTCGACGCCTGTATCAGAAAAGTACTCACTTAGGTCAGAAATTAGCATGCTCTCGAAACCTTGTAGGATATGAGTGACTGAGTATTCTGGTGCGAAAAACTAGTACCTTGATGGTGAACGCACTTGTCGGTGCGACTCTGGAACTTAAGGCGATCAAGTTCATGGAGACTTATAATGCTTATGTTGAAATTTTGGAAGATGTTTTTGTTAAAATTTTAACACTATTTCAACATTTCATGAACTGTTCAATATAATTAGAATATAACATCTGATTTGGAGGTAAAGACATATTATGCATATATGTTTCTCATCTCCCACATCATTTAATTTACGTTAACTTCATTTCAGTTATCATGAATATTTTGATTTGAAAAATTTCTCGATATTGCTCAATTCTTCGAAACGTCAACAATTTGAATTTTTGAAATTTAAATATATTTTTCTGTTTCTACATTCTAAGAACTTTTTATTTTTTGAAAATTTCCATCATTTTTGATATTTCTATAATTTTTGAAATTTCCATAATTCTAAATACATTTCGAATTCTCAAAGTTTTCAAAATTTTCAAAAGTCTCATAATGTTTAAAATTTTTTTGAACTTGTTTATGTTTCATAAATTTTTCGAATTCTTGAAAATTTCGAATATGAAAGTATTTCCAACATTCTCAAAGCCCAAAGTTATCGGAATTTTCGGAATTTGCAAAATGTCTACATGTCCAAATTTTTTGAATTTTATTAACATATTCGCACATTTTTTTGAATTTTCGTAATTTGTTGGTTTTTTCTAATAATACTCTAAATTTGCATACTTCTTGGAATTTCTAAATTCATGTGGATTTATAGAATTGAACAAATCGTCAAAATTCACAATGTTCTTATTTCTCAGGATGTCCGAAAATGATAAAATTTCTAAAAATTTCAATGAATTTATTAAATTACTAAAATTTGGTACTTGATACATTTTTTGTACTGTTCAGTTGTCGAATCGTTTTTGCCTGCCGGGCCGAAAGAATTCTATGAATTCTAGGACTTTTCTGCACTGCGCATGCGCACTTGCCTCTTCGCGTCATAGGCCCCAAATCGGTCACTTTTGGCATACGTAAACGAGCCAAAAATCTCGCGTTTTGAGTGCGAGTGTTGAAAAAAACTAATTCGTACCGTCAGTGTGACATATAAGTCACGAAGAGTGATAAAAGCTGAATCTAAAAACTTTGGATTAGTTATCTGATTAATCTTCGTGTATCGAAATTTCTTCAATGGGTCCGCTTTATTGAGAAACGAGCTCGTCGGGCCGGATAGTTTTATTAAATGTGCTTTCTGATGGTAGTAGGAAAGTTTCCCGCTGATTTCGAAGGGCTATAATGGAAATTCGGAAATTGTGAATGGACGCGTCGATTTTTTCTTCTCTTTCCACGGAGGTTACTTGGAAAAGACACAAAAACTCGTAATGTGCCGCGTATTTGAGTCGATTTGAGTTTAAAAAAAAAACTCCGAGTTCCTATGATTTTTTCTGAGCTATTTGAATGTTTGATTTTGGTTTAAATTGCCAGAATAAATCAAGGAACAGCAGTCAGAACGTTTTAGGAAAACGTTTTTTATCACAAATATTATTGACTCCGAAAATGTTTTGGTGAGCATAATACATTATAAGGCTCTTTAGGGTATTTTAATTAAGGACGTCAATGCCTCACACGTGTTTGGCAGCAATTGGCGTCAACAATTAAAAATAGTATTACATAGCACAGAGTTGGATAATACATAATATAAACTTTTTCCAAGTTCGATGTTCTCAACTACTATTTGTTACTATTGACAAGAATAGGAGATATTAAATACATAATCGACAGGTCATTTAATTTTCCTTCATCAATGACTAATTTTTTACGAAAAATCTGGAAATCAAAAACACGTTGCCATACTTTTGCAGAGTACAAAAAAATCTTACATACAAGATTTGAAAATTATTTTATGATCATTAATTCACGAAAAATCCGGAAAAAAATAATTGGAAACTTGCACATCCGCCAGAGGTAATTTTCAACATGTTTGACATCCGAATTTTCCCCGCTTTTGTACAGAATCAAATAACTGTTGCGTGAGGGCAGGGCGAAATCTCAGCGCGACGTATCATTTCGTTACGTAAAACGATCGAGGCTCAGGTTTCGACAACAAATCGCTGCTTTCTAATCGGGCACCTGTGGCTCGAAATATTAGGCGACGCCGAACACAACCTTGACTCTCTAATAAATGTTTGTTTTTACACCTGTTTAGCGGACACATTTTCACCCGTTTCGAAGATACAGGAGCACCAAGGGAAAAAGGGTTTCATGCAAGGACAAGTTTCTTATATACCTTTCTCTCTCTCTCTCTCTCTCTCTCTCTCTCTCTCTCTCTCTCTCTCTCTCTCTCTCTCTCTCTCTCTCTCTCACACTCATTTTATCCCTGTGTTTCTACTACGTAACCATACGCGTGAGTATCGCCTGGTTTTTCTTCGGCATGCCGAAAATTCGAATCCAACAGGTAACGATCTTCTCGGGCCCTATTATTTTTGGATCGTGAAACTTTGTCGGATCTGACCGGAAACGATGCGCATTCCATCAGAGCTAGCTAATTTTCGAACAATTATTTTCGTTATTCGGAGGGTTGAAACAATAATATCGATAAGGTTTTGATAAGCGCCGGAGAATTTCAGCTGATGACTGTACATGGACATAACTGTAATTTATAATATAATCAAATTTTAGGATTTGTGAAATACTTGTTCTGTGAATGAATTAAAAACTTGACGAATGGTCGATCGCAACCTCGGAAATTCACTTTATTGGGACGAATAATATTATACGATATATATCTGGAGCCCCAAAAGATGTGAAAAAATATTACAAATAACGAGAAGAAATTTTTCTTTAGTACAGCTAAAGCTAGAGAACACAATAAATCAGAAACCCAAAGTACCATCCAAATTTCTCACAGTTGGGTAATTCCATGAAAAATGACTGGAGAAGGTCGATCGATATATGTATATGTTCCCCCGAATCCCAATTAGGAGAAAATCGATTTTTTTTCGAATTTCCGGCCGAACCCTTCGCGTCTCGGCGACAGGTGAAAGAAGACTTATGTTAGCGTCGTCCTACGAGGAAGCCGCATTTTTCCGGCTCTCGAGGCGTCTCACGTAGCTCGGTCGGATGTTCCGCAGGTTATTTCGAATTCAAGAAAAGGCGGTGGAGCCACTCTTTCCGCTTCGGACGACTGATAAGATCGGGAAACAAGTTGAAAAAAGCACTTGACCTTTTCCACGTGTGCACAAATAAAATATCGCGAGATCCGGTCTTCTCGAGTGCCACTGCCATTTCGAATTCCGCAAAAACGCGAGAATCTACTTTCGATATCTGAATCAGTAGAAATCCACTCACCACGCCTATAATTACGTTGACGTAAAACAGCCCTACAATCTTTTACGCAACTTTGAAATATTTAAATAATGACAGTACCTATTTTTCAAATTTCGAGAATGTTTAGAATTCTCGAAATTTTCAGAATTGTGCGAAGCACTTGAATTCCCGAGCGCAAGGTTACCAAATGTGAGAACTGTACAAGTATTTTGGTAAGTTTTTTTCTCTAAAGAATTTAAGTGTTTCTAGAACGTTAGGTTAGGTATCGTCTGGGACCTTTGTAAAATTGCGAGAGTAAAGTATAAAATCTCCTTGTAATCGTTTAATTTCTTGCATTTTGTTATTCAAATTATGTAAATTTTGTATTCTACGTGTATGAAAAAGTACGTTTAGTATTTTGCGTGGTATATTTTGTGTGTATTTTGATTTTGTTGAGGTAGATTTGGTACGAAACCAATCACACTGCAACGAGGTATCTATGAGATTTTTTATATTATTTGATAACATCTGAATTTTTGTTTTGTTTCTATTTTATGTGATTTTTTCGGTTTATGTATTTGAGAAATCGTGTTCTAAATTGTTCATTCAATTTTGCTCATTTTCATGTTGTAAACAGATTTGAGGTTATAATCGATTTGTTGTTGTTTTGTTGTAACCGATAAATCGATGTATCGATGTAACCTATTTCCTTCACCAACCATCCCCAAAATTTAAAATCACAGCGGGAAAATGTAAATAAGTCCATTTTTCCGTTACAACTATTTTTATTTTAAATCCTTTCCTCTGCTGAGTTGGTGTTCACTAATACTTTTCACTGGTCATTATCTCAAACAGAGTATTAGTTCATAAGTACACTGACACAATAACACGTGTATTAGGAAGTGAGGTCTAGTAATGAACAAAAATTGAATTTGTAACAAATTTGTACCGCTTCTTCCCGTGTTTCTGGGATTCTCGTGTAATTTCCTGGCAAGAGCCGTCCTGATAACGCTAGCTACGACAAGAGGACGGAACGGGATGGTTGGGAGTCAACGGAGATCGGAAATTGGCCCGATGACATTGATTAAAGCGCTTAGCGTCCGCGACTATGACGTAATTATTAATCGTTGCCGATGCCTCGGCCGGATCCGATCGAGCCCCGTCTGCAACATTAGTGCAGCGCTCCATTGTCCACTGAAGCGATAAGAACTCAACCGGGTCTCAATCTCGCCAAACTCATTACACGCTCTTTAACGCGTCGTGCATGAAATCCAAACAACGAATTCGGCACTCTGAAATATGTAACCCCTGCAACTCGAAAAACCCACCAGGAATATGTTTATACATGTCATGTAAGGTGCGAACTGTTTCTTTTCACGTCGTCTTAAAGCTATATTCCACAGAATTATTATTATACGTATACTGATGCTTGTTAAGATTTACGAAATTAAGTATGAACATGTGGGAAATTGTCAAGTTGTTAACGGAAGTCAAATGACAGTGCGCTTTAAGAAAATGACAGAATTTTTTACATATTGAAGGTCTCATACCTGTTAACATTTGTCTGCAAAACTATTTTTTAAAAATGAAATAAATAAACGTTCGAATAAATTAATAGGTGTGTACTTATAAGGGATGATGGATACTTTTAGTGAAAGTCAAGCCAATAATAACTCGTTAATTTTAACTGATTTTGATCCTGGCGAGACGTCTGGTAAGCCCGAGTTATAAACGGTCTAAAACTCAGTAAATAATCTCAAGTGTTTTATTCGATGACGCGTAACAATCAAGTCGTATAACGAGCCAATAAAATATGTATAGATTCGTTTGCACGAGGAGCTTGCAACCCCGCATCATCAGGAAAGCCGGTCCCTAGTGGTTACGCGGTGTTTACCCTCTACAATTCCCAACGGCTTGTTGTTGCAGCTACGCAGTTTGCGCTCACCATTATTGTACCCCCTATTAAAAATGCATCGGCTGATTTCTGTCGGTGTTTATCCTTTATTCTTGCGTGAAACGATTTTCGTGCTTTCGGATTGTGACGGTGACTAACGATTTTGCATGCTCGTCAAAATTGATTTACCTAATTATGAACCCATATTTCAGGATGTAAGAAGTGGCATTATGTACTCCGATATAATTCCATCTTACTGCGTTTTTCATCACTTACTTGACATTAATCATGATGGACATTTAATCGATTTTTTTTCTCATAGTTCCTGTATATGTATAAATTTAATGTGTCTCACTGTAGCTGTAGTCATAACTAGGATGGCCACTTCATTGACATTACCTACCCGAAGGACTTTTTATAGGGTGGGGGGAGGGGGGGGGGGGTGTAGAAAAATATTTTAAAAGTTTCTGATATTTCTCGATTTTTGAAGTTGTAAACTAAGTTGAAATTATCAAAATATTTGACATTAACAACTAACTCAGTATATTCGGATCTTTTGAAATTCTATAGATTTTTTTGGATTCAATTCTATTTAAAATTTTGGATTCAATTCTATTTAAAATTTCGAGAATATACAACTTTCTTAAATTCTGAGAATTAGAAAACTCGTCAGAAGTTTAGGCATTTTCGAAATGTCCACCATTTTCGGAAACTAAAAAATTCGATGAATGTTGGAACTACTGCATATTTTCAAATCTTTCCGAATTTTTCGAATTTTATACATTTTCAAGTTTTTGGAAATTATCAGCATTGTCAAAATTATCAAAAATTCCGAAATCACCGAAATTCTGAATTTATTTGTAAATATATAGATAAAAACTCAAAATTATATAACTTTTCAAAATTGTCGAATATTTTTGAGTTTCCAATATTCTCAAATTAATCAATATTGTAAAATTTTTGGATATATAAAATTTTTTCAAATTCGTGGAACTTGTGTAATATGATGTTCAAAACAATAAAAATGCAAAAAATTTACGAAAGTGTCGTACAAGAAGAACTCTCAGTTTATTAAATCCATAGAATTCTCGAAATTCGCAAAATTTTCGTCATTATGAAAATATTTTAGTAACATTTTTTTAAATGTCACTATTCAAAATTTTACTATTTGGATTTAATGAAAAATTTGAATATTCCACAAAATGTTTCTAATTTCGCAAAATTCGATAATTTTCATAATTTCAGAAATATGTATGATTTCGAAAAATCTCGATCGGTTATAAAAGAGTTTGAGAATTTTAAAAATATGATTCTGAAAAATTCTCGGATCTTGATGGTTTTCAAATTTACAGAAATTGGAGAATTTTTAAACTATAAGCAATCATGTAAAATCCGAAAATTTTAAGTAGTTCAAAAATTCTGAAAATTCCAAGATTTTTAAAAATTGTAAAAATTTCAGGATCCTTTTCTCTTTCCAATTTTTATGAATTCTTGGAATTTTTCATGTTCTGACGATTTCGAACGTACTGAATTTTGGCAAATTTTCAGAATGATAGAATTTCCAAACATTAATGTTCGGAAATTCTATCATTCTGAAAATTTTCCAAAATT
>JAPYZK010007732.1:0-10705 GCA_030522785.1 Platygaster equestris
ACTCATAACTGTACGGCCAGGTTTAATATTATGCGTTATTCAGTGGCATTTTGTGGAACTAGTTACCCTTCCATCAGCTGATTTTACACATTGCCCGACGTTCACCAGTTGGTTATGAGCCACGGAACACTCATTTTTCAGAGGGCGTAACTGACTCCAAACACGCTTGTTGCGAATAAACTAATTAAATGATAGTGCAAACATACATAGACGAATTTCGTTGATATGTTTAAGGATATGAGCTACCGGTGAAAAGTAATGACTATTGTAATAGTGAGTTACTACAGTGAAAAGAGTAACTTTATCGATAGTAGCAACTTTTGTAGTGTTACTAAATAACGTCAAAATAGTAGTGACTATTCAAGTAACATCAAATAATTGTAGTAATAGTGGTATAAGAGTAGTAGTAACTAATATGTTAATTGTACCAACTATTTTATGAACACTAGAAGTAACCATAGTAAAAGTTTACAATTATTTTAGCGATATAAAATAACTATAGTAATAGTCGCAGTGACTATAGCATAAGTAAGTTACAATAGTTATAGCAGGAACTATTCGGAAATAATTCGAGTAATACTAAGTGGACACAATCATAGTGGTGGTGACTATTGAATGAGTGAAAATGATGATATACTAACGGTAGCAACTATTTGAGTAATACTAGACGTTACTATCATAATAGTCGTAACTAGGGGAGACCAGGGCTGGTTGGCCAACTTTTTACGTACGAATTTTTTATGACTTCTCTTTTGGAGTTGACGAAAATTCGATTCCACTATGTGAAAGTGCATGCCCTCAGCTTGTACTGTAAATTTTTTCATGCATTCATATTCATTTTTCAAAAGATGACATATATTTCCACAGTGACGTGACGGATTGGCCAATCTGCCTCGAGCACGGAGCAGGTTGGCCAAGTGTTGGGGCAGATTGGCCAGTTTGAGAAAAAATAGTCTAAAATTCAACAATGAAAAGTGGTATGAGCAAAATATACATCTGATTTACTTATTCATCAATTAAATAATTTTTTCAATCGAAAGCTACTGTACACAAAATTATCATCACGTTTAAAAATTTTCTGTCCCTATTTCAGTGTATAGAAAGTCAAACCCCGTCCACGCATTTTACCGAACTTTTTTCTCTGATTGGAGCCACCGAACTTTAAATTTTTATTGTAACAAGAACTTAGTGAATACATTTTCTTGAACTCCATGCGGACTACAAATTGCTTATTCGATTTCAGAGCATGGGCCAACCAGCTCGGGCCATGTTTTTAAAAATTAGATCAATTTTTTCGGTTAAAAAATGTGAACCATTAATTCGACTGAAACAAAGCGGGGAAATTTTTGTTGAACGATTTTTTTTTTTTTCATTATTAACGATTCATTGATGACAAAAAACAATAAGCGCTGTATTAAGTACATATTGGTACAGCAAAAAACTTTTTTACTTCGAAAATTTGTGACATCAAGTTAGTGTTTTCAGCGACTTTGAAAAAAAATTTTTGCCCCGCTTTGCCCCTTACACGGGGCAAAGCGGGGTACTTTATACAATTACCAAATAATTATGTTCGCATTAATAAAAATCAAGTAATCTTCGTTGATTCAATCATTCATAATCAATTAGTTGTTGAAAAAATATGTGTTGCATTTTTCTGAACAATAATACAAAAATTAGATCTGATAGAAAAACAGTTCTGCCGCGATTTAGGTTGGTTTTGTAATTGTGGCTTTTCTCATGAAAAATACGATAATTGATGATGGATAATTATTCACGATAAATACGATAAACATTAATATTGCTGCTATGCGTGTCGAAGTAAAGAAATGCACCGCTTAGCGTTGTGCACTACCCCGCTTTGCTCTACCCTGCTTTGCCCCCAGAGCATGTTTTTCATTGTGACTCGAGAAAAACACAATAATGTTTGGAAATGAGAAAAATTACACTCGTTACAAGCGCAAGAGAGTGCACTTCAGAATGCTACAAAACTTTTTTTTAAATATAGATCAATATTATGTACTTCGTATTTCAACTCTTCAAAAATTACAATGATGCAACAAAAGACACTCGTCATCATAGCGACACTTCTACATAAAAACTTATGAATACGCATGGAATAGCTTGAAGATGTTTCCAGACTGAGTTCCAAATTTTTGTAATATATGTTGACTTACTCCGGAAAAGATATTAACGATACCCCGCTTTGCCTCTGTCCCCGCTTTGCCCCACGTTACCCCACCTCATTTTGAACCTCATGGCATAAACAACTGAGCACTGGTTTTATTCGGTTTAGAATCAGTTGTTTATTAATTCAGAAAACTAAAAAATCGAAAAGTGTAAATTTTACAATGTCGAGTAGAAAATAGTTTTTCGCTTAGCTTTTCGACACGCGTATGCACAATGCAATAAAATTATACCGGAGTTATTATTATAGTCATAGTAGTAGTTACCAAAGTAACAGAAAGTAAGTATAATGATAGGAGAGACTATTCAGTAACATTTCGAATAAAACCAAGTGACCATAGTAATAATAGTTGTTACAATAGTTATTTTTATATAATTCTTGAACTTATTGACTCAAAAAACAGATCTTGCTCTTAAATGTCTACCGTTTACCATTATTATTGTTTCAGGCCAATAATACAATGATGCATCTTTCTGAATCTATCAAATTGGCGAAGAATAACACCCAAGCCCTGATCGAAGAAATGAAGAACATTATAAACTTACCTGACTACTGCTGTAACGGGTGCCCTCCTGAAGAAACAACATTGTTTTCGAGTACGAAGCTGCAGGAACGCTTTACAAATGTCGAATTGCAAGTAAAAGAATGCATTGAGAAAGTAGGGACTGTACCTGTGTCAAGTATCAACCATGGTGCTGAAACACTTCAGCCAACAAAAACGAATAATGCTGAAACTGAGAATACTAAAAAACGCTCCGATGTTGATGGTGCTGAGGATCAGGAATATGTGACTAAGACTGAAACTGAGTCTAAAAATGAGACCATGGATTATGATGGAGATGTCAAGAAATCTCCGATCTTGTCTCAAGGTGCCTCTTATTTCCATGGTGAAAATAACATTGTCGGAAGTACTGTCGAAAATATTGGTGACGATGGGGCGTGTACCATTTCACGCAGAGATGTGCTAGATGCTGTTTCTCACCATTTTGAGAAGCTCAAGAGAGAAATACGCGAGCTGAAGCAAAAACTGAGTGAATCTGAATGTTGCAAGTCGGATTGCCTAGTGAAGCGCGTCTTTGCTGGTCGTTAAATTTTTACTCGTCTTTCGCAATGGCTTTTTTTGTAATATTTTATTATAAGTTACTGCAGACAGTATATTGTGAGAATAGACAGACAGACAGTATAAGTTACTGTATTGTTGAAACATTTAGCATTCTGACTGCATGAGAGTTTGACATTAATAGAATTGCTTCACATGTTATAAGCTTGGATTTCTAAATATAAAAACTGTGTTTGACATAACACAAATGAGCAGTTTGTTTCCTAGCCCAAAATTTGGGAAATTCAATCACTATTTTTTATGAATGTACTTGTGAACTTTTGTTTTTTTCTCCTCGAGAACCATCATCGATGTCACATTTCTTACAAACATTCTTTTACAGTCAGGGTCAACAGACATTCTTAATTTCTTATTCAATTACCATCCAGGTTAAACCTCTTTATAGTATCATCATAAGTTTACAATATAGAAAAATTGAACAACACGCTCTAAAAAAACATTATTTTCCGTTTATCAAACATTAATTAATAATAAATTGTACTCGAGTGATGCGAAAAAACAAAACAAAGCGATTTGCGGAGTCATTCCCTCAGTAAGAAAGAGAGCAGATACGAAACGCTCGATCTCAATTTTCAGAAGCAGCGGCAACGTTCTCTTAAACGCGTGTAAAAATGTCGATCAACGACAAAAATCGTTATTTCGTTCAGTTTTCGCAGTTGTTTAGTGCAATTAGTTGTTGCCATTGTGGCGAAGAAAGTATTACTGAGGCGAGTATTCTTTTCTGTGAATTTTTGGTTGGAAGAAGTATAATTTGTACATCGATGATCTACGATGTACTCGATATTTTTCCTTCAAAATTTTGATTCTTATGATAATTCGCTGAATTTTCACGATTTTTGGACTTCTTATCGGATTATATTTTTTCCCAGGTTCATTTTATAGAAATCTTTGAAAAAACTGTATGAGGAATAATTCTTGTATAAAAATGACCATGGAAGAAAAAGTATTCATCTAAGGTTTTTATGAAGTTGACCTAATGTTAATAACATGCAATCTGATACAAAGGGATTTTGGAAATTCTGATAAAAATCAAAGTTATGACGGCCATGAACATTTACCATCGTATTATAATGGAAATCATGCATTTTGGAATGAAAAATTCGATAACTTTGAAAATTTAAATACTGATCAATTTATTACTTGAGTTGAGTGATATTTTCTGATTTTTTAGCTACCCTCACCCCCTTCTTACAATGATTAAGAAGAAGATGACGTACGAAAATCGAGAAATCTTACAAAAATGAACTATGGTGATTAACAATATAATTAAAAATTAAGTGTTACAATGAATAATGGTGTTAAGAAACTTTTGTTATTCGTGAAATGAGGAGTTAATCATCGACTTTTATTGTTGTTTCGTAAAATATTTGTTCATAAACTGGAGGAACTGGAATGATTACAAGTCATTTTCTATGTATATACTCGATTTTTCAGATCTTTTGGAATACTAAAAAATAATCAGGCTTTATTTGGCACTGCAAGAACTTGAATTATGATTTATCAGAATAAATGGTTATTTCATAATTTCCGGAATTTGTAACCTGCTGAAGCTAAAAAAATTTAAAAACTTCTGAAATAAAAACTTTATAAATGGTTCTAAAATGATCGGAATTTTTTTAAAAGACTGCTTCTTTTTATTGTCAAAATGAATTGTTGATTTCGGATTTTTTAATTGACTGATTCAAAAACTGTACGCGGTATATACCACAGTCTGAATATTTTTGAATTTCTCTGCAATTTTCAATTCAATTATCACAGTCGTGATAATTTAAGGGGGTCGGGGTCGTCTACGTATAAACTTTTCAAACATCGAATTTTTTTTATTGCATATTTCGAATCTAAAAGTCCTCAAAAATGTGCCCCATAAAGGATTTTGAGAGATAGGCGTTAGTTATGCCATTCGCGGCAACTACTGATGTTAACGGCGCCTTTGCGGCAGGCGCTCGCGGCGTTATTAAAACAAAAAAACCGGTCTGACTGACAGTTTTTTACAGTTTTACACAAGTGTGTTTGCATCTATGTGTCTTTTTGGGACCGGATTGTAAGGTAATTTCAGTCTTGAACTGATTGAATCGTAAGATTGGCCAATTACGTTTTACCCCGTCATGTATCTTTAAACGCGTTTTCCCAAAAGTCGTGTTTTTTTTAAGTTTTGGCAAGAGTTCTTCTAAACTACTTGAAATTTCGGGGATTTTCCTATCTCTAATAATCCGGCAGACACGTCGCTAACTTTAGACACGAGCTTTTTTGAGAAAGTGTTTTAATTCAATTTTTACAGCCTTTTTTAGCGAACTCTTGAACCAACGCAAGTCCTTTTTCTGCGACGTCATTAACAACTTTCAAATATTTGAAGATTTTTTCAGATGCCTGAAAATTCTTTTTCGACCCATTTTAAAGGTTCAATATCGAAAAGTCAATCCATTTTCAAATTCAAAATTTTTTGAAATTTCATGCTTTTTTCCGTGACAAAACTCGCAAGTTCAAACTTTCCAATATCATTCCGTAGCTCCACTGATAATAATCAATATGTATTATCGATATATTATATGGTATTATCGATAAATTTTACGAGCCAATGAACGAATAGTCTATTTTTGTGAACAACAATGTAACACGCCTAAATTAATGCAAGAACATCATTTTCTTAATTACAGGTCATGTGATTTTCAGTGATGCGTTGTTAAAATGCATTAGCAGCAAGAAATACACTAAGGTAAAAGCTTTTCATGCTCGAAATGTGTTGTTGGATTACTTACGCGTAATTCCAAAGTGGAACTGTGCTACAGATTACTGGCGCTTCAATGTTATTTTCTAAACACTTGTTGTTACTGACAGTAGCAAAATGAGGATTTTGTCTTTAGAAAATCAACTTTCCAACTAAATTTATAAGAAGTACATACACTACCGCTAATTTCCTTAAAATTCCATGCTCTTGCCATGCAAACTTCCAAAAACATGTTATATTCAATATTTGAAGAATTTTGTGATTTTTGCACCGAAAATACTGAAAATCGTTGGTAGCGACCTCTACAAATTGTTCGATTCCGCTACAATTTTAAGGAAAAATTTTTTTTGGGGTGAACTTCGATATTCTGGGGTGTCACGAAGGAAATAAAATGAAAAAGTTTCCTGAATCATCATAATTAACATAAGCCTACTCCAAATAGTTTGTGACCTTACAAAATCCTCATGAGTTTATTCTGAGTCTGACCTTTTAAAAACCTCATAAAGATCAGTTTTCTCATGTGGGCAGCTCATAAAAATCTCAAAAGATATGAGTTCCCTCATTAGATTTACACAACAGTCTTTTTCACCTTATGAAAAACATGTAAATCCAAAAGGTTTTTATTAAGTTCATGATTATTCTGTATGGAAATGCTCATTATGTTCACGATGTTAGCCTTATGAAGATCTCATGAAGTTCCCACAAGGTTATAAATATCTACAGAATATGTGACGTGCGCCGAAGAAAAGGGGCTTACTCTGCATGGCATGATTTTGGAGGACGAGCGATCGCAGCTCAGCCTGTGCATTGGAGGCATAGGAGAAAGAGAACTTAAACAAAATTTCTGCTCCAAAATAACGCTCAAATAAATTTTTTGAATGTTCCATTTGAAAAAGCCAGTGAAAAACTATCGATTCATGTAGGAATCTAAAAATCGATTTTTTCAGAGTAAGCCCCCTTTCTTCGGCGCACGTCACATATAAATTTCCAGGTATTTCCGGAGTTTCCAATATTTCCAAAGTTGTCAAAAATTCCCAACATTTTTTATATTTCCAAACGTCGAAAATTTTGAGAAATCCGAAATTTCCCATCATAGAGAAATCGATCAACTGACCAATTCCGTATCTAGACAGTGTATCGCGGGAATACGGTTTTCCGTACCAAAACGCGATGATTCGATACTTATATTCAAGCGCGATTATGATCCGGCAAACGGGATCAACTTCGAGCATGCCGTAAACGTCAACAAATTGGCTGTTTTTAACATCTCCGCGCGCTCGGAGTTGATCCGGCATTCCGGATCAACTTGGAGCATGCTGGGCAGCGTCCCGAACTATCGATTTCGCTTCTCTTTCTAGCATCAAACAAAACATAAGCTTGTCTTTGTTGCGTGGCATAATTATGCTACGAGTTCGGAACATGCTGGGAACGTCTACAATTTGGCTGTTTTAAACGTCTTAGCGCGCTCGGACTTGATCTGGAATGCCGGATCAACTATCGGATCTTTCTAGACGTCTCAGTGCGGTCGACGCTGGTACGTGTTTCACACGTTTAACAAGTCATTTTTGTCAAGGTCACGCTTCATTCTATTTTTAGATTCTCGTTTTTCCGCCCGCATGGTCTGTTTTTGATTTTTTTATTTTTTTTAAAGTCACGCTTCATTCTATTTTTGAATTCTCGTTTTTTCGCCCTCGTGGTCCCAAGAAAAAAACGAAGACGAATTTTCTTGAGAATTTCAAAAGCATCTCAGTATTTTTTCGGAATTTCGTGAATTTCAAACACATGCATTGAACAATATGTATAAAACTCAAGTAAAGATGCGTAGAATTGCACTTTTTTGAATTCGCTTTATCATTATCAAGATTCGTATTCATGTGTTCTTAGTGTTAAAAATGTACATGATTTATTATTCGTAATTTTTTATTTTTCATTTTTTTTTTTTTTTTTTGAACTTCGCAGGTTTGATTTTTCCTCCGAAATTTAACTGAAATCACTTTAATTTTCAAGTCTTATTTCATAAATCCTCCAGAATTTAAGGGTCAAGGTTCAGATTTTTTATACACCTAATTATCATGTTATGTCACCTATAAAATGATTTAATCATTTTATATTCTGAAAGGGTGTTCTAACACGTAGAATTTAACCGTGTGCTCACAGTGAGGATGATTTATTAAATAAAAATTATTGCCACAAGTTCACTTATACAGGGTGTCCCAAAGTCGACGAAACTCTCGGAAACTGTCGATTACTTATCGAATTTTAAGACAATTTTCCTTTCGAAATTTTTTGATTTGGGCAAAGTTGGAAGAGTTGTTCACGATTTTGATCAGCCAATCAGAGCCCGCCATTACCATTGGCCTTGAAGGGTTACCCGAAAAGAGGGAATTCGGGTATCCATGTTCTGTTTTTCTTCAGTAATAGCACACTCTGATTGGCTGACTTTATCTTGGCTGACTATATAATCAAAAAATTTCAAAGGAAACATCGTCTCAGAATTTGATAAGGTATTCACAGTTCTTAGGAGTTCCGCCGACTTTGGGAGACTCTGTATTGACAACATTCATCCAATTGCGAATTGCATTTGATTCATAAAGTACATTTTTAATATGGTGAAACCATGTATTGTGTATATCTTGAAAAATAAAAAGTATGTAAGCCTTCGCGTTCCAGCGTGAATTTCGCTTTAGCAGAAAGTCCCTTCGAGGCTACGCCTCTGTTCCACATGTATTTCTGTTCGACCCTTCGACCGTGAAAACGTTTTAATAAGCGAAATTCACGTTAAAACGCAAAGGTCTACATTCTTTCAATGTCTTTTGAATTCACGGAGTTTTTAAATACAAATTTCGACTCCAGGCTACCCCTTCCCAGGGTGTCCTTCTAAACCTCATTCTTTCGAAATACTGACGTATTTCGAATTCTTGGCAAAACTACAAACATATTTACTAAAATTTTGTAACTTTTGAGCGAACTCGAAAAATCTGAAATACTGTTCAGAATGTCTGAGATTTAAAAATTCACATCCAGTCATTGAGCACTAGAACATTACTTTAGTTTTCCAGTTCTAAAATCACAAAAATAAAAATCTGAAATAATGACGCAGTAATTGAAGTTTTGTAGTTCAAACTGAAAATTACGTAATTACGATCATTTCAACACAACAATAGACACAATGACTCGTTGATAAATGAAGAAAAATTGAAAAAAATTTCCTTCCTTCCATTTTTTTATGACTTAAGGTTGAAGGGGGTTGTATTCCGACAACTTCCAAGAACTCGATATTGTTGAGTAATTTTCCTGGCCTTGTTTATTATTAATTCATCAACAATGAACACTATTATTTTTCGAAAAATCATATGAAATCATTGACAAAAATCGCTTGTTTTTATAATATGTATCTGAGCGAAACGTGAGTACACACTGACCGAAGGGTAAAGATCGTTCGAAAACTGAAGATTGTTCATAGTCTCCAAAATTTTGACATGTTTCTGAACGATTCACGCTTTTTGGAGATTTTGGGAGACTCGCAATTTACATAGTTCCTGAAAACTTTTGAACGATGTAGAAGTCAGAGTAGAACTCATAAGTGCTTTCAAAATATTCGAAACAAAATATGAAAAGTTCAAAATGTTTATGTCATGCTTGCCAGTTTTTGGGGATAGTGATTTTTAGAAACGTTAAACTTTTCGGAACGAGTAGTGATATTTTACGAGTGTCGAATTATGTACATCGTTTTCCTAATTGCAGGTCAATATGAGGGCAAGATTCTATTCAAGAAATGCATCTATGATCGACTCGTACGAAAACCAAACTGTTTTGATTTCCGAGCAAATGCATAAAATCGAGGAAAATTTTTATCACTGAGAAAAAAATCGTTTGAAAACTAAACGGTCGCCGTTTCGGTATCCGCACGAAAAGCTCTCCGTTTAGAATCTAAACGGCGGTCCATTTTGTTTTCTGCCGTTTCAAAACTAAACGGCATTGCGTAGAAAATAGACGGAGCTGTTTCTTTTCACCAAACTGAACTTTTTTCCCGGAATCGAGTGAAAGGGCCTCAGTCGCCGTAAGCATCCATGATAAGAACCGCTTCACTTCGTAAAATATATTGGTTGCTCGTGCATTAGAGTTTCGGAAATTGACGAGTTTTATATTGTAATATTCGAAAATCGCAGGAAGTTTTTTGCAAAATTTTTAATTTGAAATCCTGTAAGATCATATACTCCAATATTCGCCAAAATACATGAAACTCATAACTCTAAAATCCAATATTCGTCAACACACTGAAAATCATCGAAACTTTCGAAATTTCCAATGAATAAGAATGAGTAACGTAAAAGTAACGTTAATTTCTCCGCGTTACGAGTAACGCGTTACTTTTAGACCTTGATTTCTGGAATCCATTACATTTTCCAGACTATTTTCTTGCATGTTATGTATGAAGTGGTTCAAGTAGTTATAAGGTTTCGTATATATAGTTATACGAGGGTCGTTTGATAAGTCCCTGACTCAAGTGATAAAACGTGGTTTCACGAACAAGTTTTCGCTGTCGCTAGATAGATAGCACTGTCGAACAGTCTCATGCATTTTTTCAGGTTTCTGTAGGTAACAGGTTTTTTTTTTTTTTGCAGCCATTCTAAGTTGACGTGTCATGCGAATCGTCAACGATAGAGCACGTCCA
>JAPYZK010007736.1:0-12336 GCA_030522785.1 Platygaster equestris
ACTGAATCATTTATTTTGCTTTCAGTAAATATTTTTCTGAAGATCAGTCGTGTTTCAGTGTTCTGATGAGTAAATACCAAATGATTGAATGAATTTTGGTCTATAAACTGATTTTTTCAGTGTAATTTCAGTAATACTGATTTTCAGAGTTGTAAAGTTCACTGATTACAGATTGTGAACTGTAACCTTCAATGTTGTAATCAATAGACAGTCCCATAAAATCTGTGCAAATCTGCTGTTTCTATCAGTGAATATTCACTGATTGAACAAATTTCACTGACTGAATTTCAGGGACAGTTATCGAAAATCCGTCAAAGTTCAGTAACTGACATCAAAGATCAGTGAAAATTCAGCATATTTCCGGTTTCCAGAGTTGTAAATGAGGTTGTAAACTCCGGTAAATGGGATTTAAACGTGGTTCCGCGCGAAGAACATTTGTCCGATCGAACGAGTCCCGATCTATATTAACGTCGGGACGTTTGACTGGCATTCCGATGCTTTCTACGCGTTTACATGCGTGCGCGATCAAACGGTCGTGAGTAAAAGTTTTCGCCCATATGCAGACCGTGAAGCGCTGCTTTCGCTCGAAAGCGAGGACGAGAAAACGGCTAAACCACGACTACGTAGATTTTTTTTATTTCCTTGTTATTGTTTATTATACAAAAAGTGGGAATGTTTTCCGGGGTTTTTTACAGACTTTTAAAATATCAGCGATTAGGATACGAATTCTAGAAAATTAACGATTAATTACTCTTTTTCGTATTTTTTTCTAATTGGTGATCGAAAATAATGATTTCTGATATTAATTAAATGACGAAAAATAGTGTTGTACAAGAGATGATGCATACTTTGGCACATCACCAAACTTTCATGTCGCTCGGGGAATTTTAATCCCAGATATTCCAGGTTTTGATTTTGCAATAGGAAAAATATTTCTTGTCACGTTCTATCACGTTGCTAAATGTTACATTTCTCATTTTTTCTCTTTGCAAAGAATAAAACGGTTTGTAATTACATATTAGAATTTTCGTTAATGAAAATTTTTTCTTGCAAAAATTTTTTTTTACGATTGAAATTTTATAAATATTCCATAACTGATTATTTCATTGAAAAAAAATCTTTCGATCGATAATTTTCGAAAAATCGATTATTTGTTCCCGAGGGTAAAAAACTGTAACATTTCCGAAATTTTGATCCACTTTTTGAATTGTTGAAGATATCCAGAAAAATGGATCATTTATTCATTTTGGGGGAAATTCGTTTTTGATCGATTTATTGGGAAAAAAAACTTTTTTGTCCTCACTTCAACCAACTACTTCCGATCGATAATTATTGTTCATTAAAAAAAAAAATGAAAAATTCTTCTTTTCTAAAAATTTTCGTATCATATTTTATATTCAGAAATCCATCAAAATATATTTTCCAACCTGTAAAAATTCATTTTCGATTCATTTGTCCATCAAAAAAGTAAAAAATCGCGTATACAGTAGACTTCCACCTACGGAAACGATCGTGAACCGTCAAAATTCACGTATGGAAACTCACGAGTTCCACACTCGAGGATACAACGCTTATTTCCATAAACGAGCGTTATTTTGATTCAGTGTGCCCGTGAGTGGAAGTCTACTGTAATCAAGTTTGGCGTTGATTTTTGATTTCAGGAGCTTATCAAAAATACAAAGCGAGAGGAGCTTAGGACCATAGCGACATACTATTTTAGCGGTCAGGGAAAGGCGCTGCGGCCGATGGTAGCAATTCTTATGGCAAGAGCCGTCAATTATCATAAAGATAGAAAGTAAGTCGTCGACACCTTTTTTTCTCGACTCATAATTTCATTGCATTACATTTCTTTGTAGTGCGTTGCACTTGCACTTTCGTCTATTTTGCAACATTTTTTTACTCCTGTTTCCAACACCAGACATTTTTTGAGCTAACTCAAGGACTTATTCGAACGTTCACTGTATTTGAAATTTTCTTGCGAGACTGAACTGTATTGAGAGAAGAATTCCGAAAGTTAAGTGTATTCCAAAGAAGTGTTCAGAGAGTCGACTGTAATTGAAGATATTTATATTGTTGTATTTCGATAAAAATACAGTAAATTGTCGTTCAAAGTCATTCAAATGCAGTGGACTTACAATTTGAGTATTTTGAGTGCAGTAAACACAGTATACAAATACTTTGAGTACAGTAAACTTTCAACTCAAGTCCTCCAAAAACAGTAAACTCTCAAATACAGTCATCAACAGGCAGTACATTTATTTTTTGTTTCTAGTCATTAAAATACAGTAAACTTTCTTCTGTACGAGCAAGAAAATTTTTTTGCACCTGTAAGATCATCATTTCGTTAAATGAATCGATCATTTGAGTTCCCAAATTATGAAATTCCAAACCTCAACCGCGATTGCAACTTTTTCTCCGTCACTTTCCGATTTCCGAATATGTTAAATCGTCCCGAAAATAGTGCCAAATTACACAATATCTGATAAACATGCAAAACGAGGTAAAAGTGTTTTAGGATCGGTTCGAAAGATCAATGAAAAACAGCCAGATTTGGGTAATTTATGCATCCGATTTTTTGGTAACGAGACTGAAAGTCGAGAAATTTTCGATAAATTAGTTTCTTCATCGTTTTGAAATGTTTCGGTGTTTCAATTCCGAACTTTCACGAGCATTCTAAAATACACCCAAAACCTAAATTCCGTCGGCGAATCAAAGCTCAAATTTCTTCGCATTTTTGCACAGAAAATTTTCATATTTTACGCACGTAGAACATTATTTCCGAATGTTAAAAAAAAAGTCAAGAGAGTCGGAAATTCGCTCTTATATTCAATTAACGTCATTTAAAAACGGTCAAATCTCGAGTTTAATCCTTCAGTTACAGTCGAATCTCTTAATACTTTCTTGCAATACACTGAACTCTGACGATATGTCCTTTGAGTACAGTAAACGTCCTATATAAGTCCTTCAAATACAGTCACTCCCCATGAGTCGTCGGAATACAGTCCAATCTCGATACAAGTCTCTTGGCTGTCTTGAATTAAAATGTCAGTAATGTTGAATTTCTCGTTTTTTTCGAATATTTTTGCAGTACTCTATTGACGTCGCAACGACATGTGGCGATGATCGCGGAAATGATGCACGGCGCGTCATTAGTCCACGATGACGTCATCGACCAGGCGGATTTTCGCCGTGGAAAACCTTCAGTCAATGCTCTTTGGAGTCAGAAAAAGGTCAGTTTTCTGGTTATAATTTTTCGTGAATCGTAAAACAGTCGTAATGTAGCGTGGCAGTTCATTTTGTTGATTTTTATACGTAAATATTACAAGATTATGATAACATATAGGTTTGAATAGGAAATGAATTCTCAATTTTTCACGAACATGTTAGAATTTTCAGGAAAATTGAGATTTTTCCATACTTATCAAAATTATTGCGAATTTTGAAACATGAAATAGAATTTACGATAATTTTTCGAAAAATTCCCAGAGAATTTTCGAAAACTTACTTACACTTACGAACATTTCAAAATTTCCCCAATTTTGAGAAAATAGCGAAAATTTTGACTAATATCCTTTTTTCCACATGAATTACGTATTTCATTTCACTTTTTTGCATTTTCTCTTCGTATTTGGAAATTTACATTAGTCCCCCAAAAACGTGGAAAATTCGGAAAATTCTTTACTTTTTCCCCCGTAAATTAAAAATTTGTATACTTCGAGCCAATTAGTGAACGAGGTAATAATTTTACAATGAAGGATCGACGAAAACGCTGAAATCCTGAATCAGAAAGCATGACTTTGAGTTTCTCCCGACTTCTCGTGGACAATAAATTGCAGTACGACGTGATCAATTGTTAAAGCAACTTATAAACAGTTAATTTACCTCATTTTGCTTCGATTTTTTATAAAAAGAACTATATCGAGCTTTGAGTGTGTTGAAAAGATGTATTTCGATCGTTTATTGTACTGATAGGAAGTATTTAAAGAGTTGAGTGTATTGGGGTGACTTATTTCGAAATATGATTATATTATTATAAAGACATTTTCGAGAGTAGACTGTATTTTATTGTCTTATTTCGAGACTGAACTGTATTTAAAGGACGTTTTTCGAAAGTTCAAAGTATTTCAGAGACATGTTGAAAGAGTTGTTTGTCGCCTGAACATTTGAAGCGTATTTTGAAGACCTTTCATAAGAGTTATCTATAATTGACGGACTGAAATCGAGATTCAAGTGTACAGCAAAACTCGTCGTATTGTCGCTCACTATTTCCATCTTTGTCGCCTGTCGTATTGTCGCATTGTAAAACCGGTTTTACAATGCGACAGTACAACAGGCGACAAAGATGGAAATAGCGACAATACAACGAGTTTTGCTGTATTTTGAAGACTCAAATCGAGACTTACGTGTATTTGAAGGACTTATTCAGATTCAGCTGTATCCAAAAGATTCAAATCATAAGTTTATTGCATTTGTGTGACTTGTAGAGAGATTGGACTGTATTAATTTGCAACACTCATACAAGGCAAATTTTTGAAATTAAGTATTTTGGGTTTTGGAAATTGTTTCGAAATTGATGATTCGAATTATCTCATGGCTGAAAATCCGAAAAATCGTAAAAATTTCGAGATTTGTTGTTGGAAATCGAATTAATTTATGACAAAACACGAGTGAAAGGAAAGTGCGATCGCGAGCGCTAGGTCAAGTACGCGAGATAGAATGCGCGATCATTACTAGTCCTTTTATCGCCGAGTTATCTCCGAGATTTCATTCTTTCACTTTCTTCATCGCTTCGTATGAATAGTTCACTGTTCCATTCTGAACTTACGTACCTGTCGCAATCGTTACTTTTCACGGTCGGCTCGTGTGCAAGTATATTTTCGAAAATGTGACTGTTTTTTCCACTGTTTTGCGTGTGAAAAGTGTCCGATTTTTTCACTCGTGGAAAAAAGATAGTTATTTCCACTCGTGGAAGAAAAAAACGTTTTTCCTTGTGTGGAAAAATGATTTTTATACGAGAAATAGTGGGAAAAACCTGTCATTTTTTCTCTGTAAAATCGATCGTTTTTTCACTATTATTTCGTATGATTTCGATATTTGATAGGATTTCGTCCGTCGCTAAAAAATATGAAAAAAATCCAAATCGATTACAGTTATCGGAAAGATTGTAAAATTTATCGGAAATTTGATTTTAAAATTTTGGGAAATCGATCGTTTTTTCACCACAATTTCATATGATTTTAAAATCTGATAGGATTTCGTCCGTCGCTAAAAAATACGGAAATAAAGTCAAATTGATCACACTAATCGTGAAAATTGTAAGATTCATCAGAAATTTACTTTGAAAATTCCGGAAAATCGATCGTTTCTTCAACACAATTTCATGTGATTTCAAAATCTGGTAGCATTTCGTCCATTGCTGAAAAATATGAAAAAAAAGTCAAATCGGTCACACTTATCGTAAAAATTGTAAGATTCGATTTGTAAGAAAAATTATTAAATTTATTCATCGGAAATGTAATTTGGACATTTCGGAAAATCGAGCGTTTTTTCACCACAATTTCATGATTCCAAAATCTGGTAGGATTTCGTCTGTCGCTGAAAAATACGAAAAAAAGTCAAATTGTTTACACTATACCCAGAAAAATTGTAAAATTCATCAGAAATTTGATTTCAAAATTTCGGAAGTTTAAGAAACACGAGTTCATTTTTCCATTATTGAACAAGAATTGAATATTCCCATTGTTCAACTAGTGTTTCGTTTTTCTCATTCTTTCTCCAACAAAACAACAATAATCTTCTCAATACCTAAGGAAAATGTACACACCAAACTACACTCATTTCGGAAGTTGCTAATTCCTGTCCAGGGACACCAAGCAACGACTTTCCGTTTCGATTTTTCGTGTCGCAAACATGTTTGCTCGATACGTGTACACTTCAGCGTTTAACTGTGACGACAACGTAGAAAAATTTCGTAACCTCAAGCGTCACCGCAACAAATCCATCGCTTTTTTTTCTTCCGTTTTCCCTCTCAAAATCCAAACCTGCCCAACAATAAAAAAGGCGAGAATTCAAATCATGGTATGTGAAACGAATGATAAACAAGTCAGTGAGGATTTTTTTCGTGGACATTTTCAGTGACGAGCATATTTTTGGGAGTGGTTTTTCCACGTGTTGCTTTTTTTTATTGGCGGTATGTATGACATTTGCATAATTTGAAGAATTCGGTAAGTTCTGTAGATAAAATCGACTTTCTTATAGAACGAGAAAATTTGACCATGGTTGAACAATGAGAAACATGACGTTTGAGCTGTTTACAATGACACAATTCTGACCTTGTTGAATATTGAAGATTTTCAATTTCGTTTCGTTCGTGAATTACTAGCTTCGTTTGATAATGGTACATAAAGTTCTTGCCAAATAAGGTGGATTGTCATTATGAAAAACGTTTTTTGAGGGTGCACGAAAATTGAATCAAACAATTCTTATTAAAAACAAGAAAGAAAGTACAACTGGAAACACAAAACTGCAGGTATCTCCTGTAGGACCTTGCGCCTAAGAGATCGACATACTGTTACACTTAGGCAAGAGTTGAACCATTTAGCACTTGATTACCACGCGCCCAGTATCGGGCATTGCACAATTTGTTAGTGACAATTTATCCTTGAGCGATCGGGTTCGATGTCGCTGACCTTTTTCCGCGATTTTCTTTCATTTTCCCGAAAAATGGCAATAAAGGAAAAATGGTGTCCATTATCCAACAAGAGTGGAATTTTTCCATTGTTCAACAAGTGTTTTATTTTAGTATATTACTCTCAGCAGGGCCACGAAATTACATATTTCTCGCGGGCGTTGAATAAATTTTATTACTGTACTTGGGTGGAAATGTCCGTTGTTCAACGAGGGTAGAATTTTTTCTCGGCAGCAAATGAATCAAGAAAATCCATAAAGTCGACGTTAATTACGACTTTACGAGCTATCGAATATCACCGCGATGAGTTACCGATCTCGAAGGATTCCCGGTGAAAGGAAACCGTACAATAGTCGTTAAGCTCTTATGAAATCGAGACTTTGACTTACTTTTCTCGTCTTGAGAAAAAATTGTCGATAGAAAAAAGTTGAAAAGAAGACGTTCGTTCAATCATGTTCCGTAAATTATCGTTGTTTTAACAGCGTTTTGTTTCCTTTTTCAGACCGCGCACGCTGGGACTTTTATTCTCGGCGTAACCTCGATGATGATCGCCCGTTTACGAAATGACGACGCGACGCTCACTTTAAAGCAGGTACGAAATTTTCGGGAATTTTGGGTTTTTCGGAATAAATGGAGTTATGATTCCCAGCGATGTTTAACTTCCTGTGCGTTTCCCTGACATGTTAAAAGTACGAACGTGACTTATTTTGGGTGGTTTGTAGAGCTGGGGGGGGGGGGGGGGGGGGGGGGGGGGGGTAGTAAATTGCAAAACCCTAAAAAAATAGAAACTAGGCAAAAAATATGCGAGAAATCCACACATTACAAAAATAAATTAGTGAATTGTCTAAATTTGAAAAAGTATTTGATGATTCTTCGAAAAGACACCAGAATTATGGGAATTGCGTTCCGAAACTTCTAAAATTTCTGTAATAGAATGTCGAAAAGTTCCGATACTTCGAAAATTCCAAAAATTTACAATCATTAAACTTTTAAATACTTGAAAACTTCGAAATCGTGAGATTTTACATAATTATTTCGAAATTTCTGGCCTCTAGAAGTTTAAAATACGTAAAAACTGCAAAGATCGTGAAATTTACGGAACTTTAAACATGTTATAACTCAGTTATTTGTAATCTTTGAAATTTTCAGAAACTTCGAAGTTCTTTGACATTTCCGTAAATTTCGAAATTCCAATATTTTTGATAACAGAATTTTTTCAAAACTTTTGATACTTCATTACTTTATAATTTCTCAAAACTATCTGTAATCTTTGAAATTTTCAGAAACTTCAAAGTTCTTGGACATTTTCGTAAATTTCGAAATTCAAATATTTTTGATGACTGAATTTCCGAAACTTTTGAAACTTTATTGGGTTATAATTTCTCAAAATTTCACAGTTACATAAATTTCCGAAATTTCCAAAGCTTTGAAAGTTCCAAAACTTGCAAAACTTCCGAACTTCGTAATTTTTCGGAAAATAAAAATTCTAAAACTTGCGAAATTTACAGAACTGTAAAAATTTCAAAACTTAATAATTTCCAATCTTGAAAATTCTAAAATTTCACCGTTTTTGAACATTCTTAAAAAATTCAAAATTCCAACATTTTAAAAACTTGTGAAATTTCCGAAACTTGCAAAACTTCAGAACTTAATAATTCTTCGGAAACTAAAAATTCCAAAGCTTTATAAGTTCCAAAACTCAATAATTCCTAAATTTCAAATTTCTGAAATTCAACATTTTTGAAATTTCTTGGCTTCGAAACTTCAAAATGCGTACTAAAAACTTCCCAATTGCAAAATTTCCAGACCTCATTTCAAAACCTTGAGTTTCGACCTACAAAAATATCAAAACTCAAGTAACACTAGTGCAATAATGAATTTCTCTCCTAAAATAAATCATTATTCCACTAGTTGCGAAATCCACAATTTATTTCGTGAAATCATTTTCTTTTCGGAGTCTGGAAAGTTCCTCATTTTTGTGGAGTTTTCAGATTCTTCAGGATCTGGTAAAAGGCGAGTTCATGCAATTGGGATCGAAAGAAACCGAAAACGAAAGATTCGCGCATTATTTGACGAAGACGTACAGAAAAACGGCGAGCCTCATTGCGAATTCGACAAAATGCGTACGTTTTTTGGAAGTTTGTAAAATTTTCGAAATTGTTTAGAAAAGTAGTTAAATTTTCATAAAATTTCGTAGGTTGCGATGTTAGCTGGAGCCGACGAGCGTCTCGTAGAAGTCGCTTATCAGTACGGAAGAAACGTCGGATTGGCGTTTCAACTCGTCGACGATCTTTTGGATTTCGTTTCTTCGTCCGACGCGATGGGAAAACCGACAGCCGCTGATTTGAAACTCGGTTTGGCCACGGCCCCCGTTCTTTTCGCCTGCGAGCGGGTATTTTTTCGGATTCTTTTCATGTTTTATGAAATATTGAAAGTGCAATTGATTATTCAATTATTACACATACGAAAATCGTAATTTTTTACCTCGTAAAGAGTCGTAAGTATCGACGTTTAGTATTTGAAATTCGGATTCGAATCACGAATTGTAAGTAAGTTGAACTTATATTATTTATTGACGAATTTTTTGTCATTTTTGTTTTAGAATGTACGAAATTTGAAATTTGTGACTTTCAATTCTTTCGTGAAACACAATTATCTGAAGTTTTTACAAAAATATGAAATTTCGTTTAGTCCTCGAGATGATTCATTTTTTTCAAAATTCTCAGAAATTTCCTATAACACTCGAAAATAGTCAAATTTGTCGAATTCGTCAAACTAAAATGATAAAACAGTCCTGAAACACACTTTCCATTATTTTTACACGTTTTTGAACTTCCCTTTTGCTTTTTTCGAAATTCTTTTCATGTTTTATAACATGTGGACAGTAAAATTGATGATTCAATTATTATACACACGAAACTCGAAATTTGTCACATCATAAAAACTCGTAAGTATCGAATTGTAGTGTTTGAAATTCAGATTCGAATCATGAATTTTAACGAATTGAACTTGTATTATTCATTGACGAATTTTTTGTCATTGTTATTTCAGAATGTACGAAATTTAACATTTGTGACTTTCCGTTCTTTTGTGAAAAAATATTATCTGAAATTTTGAATATTCCTCGAGATGATTCATTTTTTTCAAATTCTCAAAAATTTCCTATAACACTCGAAAATGTTCAAATTTGTCCAATTCGTCAAACTAGAATGATAAAACTGTCGTGAAACACACTTTCTATTATTTGTTTTTTCACGTTTTTGAATTTCTTATTTGCTTGATGTTAAAATTTTCGACTTCGCAGTTTCCGGAGCTGACGCCGATGATAATGCGCCGCTTTCAAGAACCCGGCGACGTCGAAAAAGCTTTCGAGCTAGTGCACAAATCCCAGGGCCTGGAACAGACGAGATTTTTAGCGAAGAATCATTGCATAGAAGCAGCGCGTTTAGCTCAAACGTTGGCGGACAGCCCATACCAAAAGGGCTTGTTAGTCGTCAGCGATTTGGTTCTCAATCGCATGAAATAAGGGAAATCATCACTCCCGATTTCTAAAATATTATGTATAAAAAATAAACGTGACAATTTTTTTCCGAACCACGCAACGATTTCGAGCTGTTTTTCGCTCGGAAAAATTGTCGAAACAAACAAGAATATTTTGTTGCTGGGACACAATTTTGAAGTTGAAATTACTACAATTTGTTGTGGAATTAACTACGAATTATATAATGTTTCGTTGGTTGGACGACATTTTAGAGTTGGAATGTACACAATTTTTTGTAAATCCAACAGAATCGCGATTTGGGATTTTCCGTTAGTCCGACAAATTTTTGAAATTGCTATGCTCACAATTTTTTGTTGTAGAACCACCTAAACTTTATGGAATGTTTTGTATATGCAAGAGTTTTGCCCGAGAAAAATTGTCAAAACAGCAGGATATTTTTTATCCAACATTTTGTAGTTAGAATGACCGCAGTTTGTTGTAGAATTAAATAAAAATCAAGAATTGTTTCGTTGGTTAGACAACATTTTTAACAATTTTTTGTCGAACCAACAAATCGCGATTTGGAAATTTCTGTTAGTTCGACTACATTTTGGAGTTGCAACGACTACAATTTTTTGTGAAATCAACTACAATTATGGAATGTTGTGGGATATACTAAATTTTCTGTAGAACTGACAAAATCACGATTTTGGAATATTTTGTTGTCGTTTTAGACAAATTCTTATTTCCGATCGTATAAAATTGTTTATTCCGTTCGAACCAACAAAATCATAAAATTGTAACGTTTTTTTGTTGGTTAATCAAAACTTATGCGTGTGTACACGAACGATTGTTATTTTCATATTGATTTTTCCACAAAAATAATTTAAATACACATAAATAATTCTAGTAAGGCATTTTTCACTGCGAAAAAATTGTTTTTTTACGTTAGTGAAATTTGCAGTAACTTCCAAAACAGCTGTTCCTTTTTTTCTTCCCAGAAAGAAAGAAATAAGATTCGAAATAGTTATGATAATTTATGACATTTTATTTTGTTTAATGTTTGTATAGTATAGTTATCGAAAATGCTTATTTTGTTTTCACGATTGATGAATACTTGAATCATTGTTATAAACAATTGTAACTTCACCAAATGAACTAAAGTTTTCAAATCGGACGAAATTTCCGGAAGTTTCAATTTTTCGAATTTCCTCACCTCAGCCAACTACCGTAAGATTCATAAAAAATTGAGATAAAAAATTTGTAACGATAAAAAAACTGCTCTCAAGTATTTATCAGTCGTCTAAACAAATAAAACGCTCAAGTTACAAAAACCTGTATAATAATTATACAAAATAACAAATAATGTAATATATTAACTCGTACCTTGATTTGTACATTTATAAAATAATGCCGAAAGTCACTGTATATATACGTAAATTGACTTGTTCTGGAATAAAATGACCATATTGAAGGTTTTTCATATTTCAAGTCCACGAAAAGAATGTAATTATTATGCGATTGGAAAATGGAAAATTTTTTCGTATTGTACCCTGTAAATACAATATTTTCTTGTTGTAAAACGAGTCCAAAGCCATTTACTGTTTAATTGAAGAAAGAGTTTAATAACAGCAAATAACATGATGTTGAACGAGAATGTGTAATATTGTTTATGTACATATCTATATTTTACGGGAAAAGCCTTGAAAATTTGTATTTTTGGTGGGGGTTGATGCGTCGTTTTTAGGATAAGCCGTAGTCATTAAATTCGCGAATGTTGCACGTTTTTGAACAGAAGATTTCTCAAAAATTATTTTTTTCATTTTTTGCGATCGACCTCGGCCATGAATAAATTACATATATTTTTTAACGATATGTAATGATTTGATAAATAAATGGATAAAATAACAACGTTGTTTTATGCAGTTTGTGACTGGTTTGAAGAATTGTTTGCGAATTTAGGGAAAATTATTCAAATTTAAGGAAATTTTGAGGGATGGTTTTTTATTTTGTCCAATTCGGAAAAGATATTACAGTTTTTTACATCAAAAAGCCTTAAAAATAGTCGAATCACTTTTATTTTGATAATAAGTGTTTTCGTAAGTACGAATTTTTCACTGTACACTGGGTAGAATCAATTTTTTCCTCAATTTGGGGTCCCGAATAG
>JAPYZK010007741.1:0-10657 GCA_030522785.1 Platygaster equestris
CACGCTCATCTTAACGACCTATAGCTATTTACTCACTCACGCTCAGTTTAGCGACCGTTTACGCACGGATAATGGAAACAAGATGGCGGATGAGCGACTGGACATATATCGAAACGTCAAACTCCCTAACCTTAACCTCAAAATTACAAAACTGTGTATTGTTGCAATGTTTTTGTTGTTGTGAACAAAAGTGTCTTATACAATCATTATTAATCCCGATGAAAATCAAAGCAACGAAAGGGATAATTAGTTTTTAACTCCCTAAAGTACGTAGCAAAGCTCTAAAGGCGATTGTTGCGTCAATCAATAAGGTAACCCATTATTCCCCTCCCCCCTCCTCAGCAAAGCCGTGTAATCACATATTTCTCGTGGTTGTTGAATAAAATATTGTGTGTGACTATTGGTTGAAGGAGGAGATTTCATTCGCGTGTTGCCACACTCGCTACGCTCGTGAGGCAGTCTCCACGCTCGAGGAATCTCCTCTCTCTCCCACTAGTCGTACAATATACTATTTCTGCCTTGAAGGAGACAAAAGTTTCCTGGGCAGGGAAATGTGAAAATTTTTCAGTCCGTTCGGTGGCAAAGAAGTGCCGGGTCAGCCGACAAATTAACCTTAATTTACTCTTTCCCATGGCGCAACGTTACGTTTTTTTTCCTTCCCCCGGGCCTGCACTTTGAAAGCGCTGGCATTATCGGCAATGATTAAACGCCGCTGTTTCCGCTTTGGCATACAACGGCCCGCCTAATTTACAAACTTGCCCCGGATTGTTACATCGCGAGAAACGAGAGTTTTAGAGTTTTTGTGTACTTTCTCGTGTTCATGATTTTATAAGCATATTTGCTTTTCGTGGATGAGAATTTCTTAATTTGTGGAAAATTGATCGAAATTGTTAAAAATTTTCGAAAATGATGATCATGATCATCTTTGGTTTATGTTTAGTTATTTGTGTTGAAGTTCTTGAGAATCTATCAAAATCTATGAAAATTTTCGAAGATGATGATTTGAACAATCATTATTTTCGATTTTTTTTTAGGTATTGTCAAAATATTTAGATATTGTCGGAATTCTGAAGAGTGTATCTCAAAATGAAAAATGAGAAAATTCTGAAGAATGTATATCAAAGTCAATGAAAATTTTCGAAGATAATGATTTGAGCAATCATCTTCGATTCTTTCGGATATCGTTCACATTTTTAGATATTGTTAGAATTCTGTAGAATCTATCAAAATTGGTTAAAATTTTCAAAAATGACGATTTAAATAATCATTGTCTTCGATTTTTTTTTAGATATTGTTGAAATTTTGAAGAATCTATCAAAATCGATGAAAATTTTCGAAGATAATGATTTGAACAATCATCATCTTCGATTTTTTTTTAGGTATTGTCAAAATTTTTAGATATTGTTGGAATTCTGAAGAATCTATCTGAAAATGAGAAAATGATCAAATTCTGAAGAATCTATGTCAAAATTAATGAAAAATTTTAAAGATAATGAGTTAAGCAATCATCTTTAATTTTTATGGATATTGTTAACATTTTTATATATTGTTAGAATTCTGAAGAATCTATCAAAATTGGTCAAAATTTTATAAGATGACGATTTCAATAATCAGTATCTTCGATTTTTTAAAGATATTGTGGAAACTTTTAGATATATTGTCGAAATTCTGAAGAATCTATCAAAATCGATGAAAATTTTCGAAGATGATAAATCATGATTATCTTCGATTTTTTTTTTCGTTAACTTTAACATTTTTATGTTGAAGTTCTCAAGAATCTATCAAAATCGATGAAAGTTTTCGAAGATAATGATTTAAACAATCATTATCTTCGATTTTTTTAGATATTATTCACATTTTTAGATAGAATTCTGGAGAATATATCAAAATTGGTTAAAATGTTCATAGAAGACGATTTAAATGATCATTATCTTAGATTTTTTTAGATGTTGAAATTTTTAGATATCGTTGAAATTGCAAAGAATCTATCAAAATCGACGAAAATTTTCGAACGTGATCCTTTGAACATTTATCATCTTCGATTTTTTTTAGATATTGTTATAATTTTTCTATATGTATATTTGAAATTCTAAATAATCTATTTTGAAAATGAGAAAGTGGAAAAATTATTTATCAAAATCGATGGGAAATTTCGAATATAACGATTGAAACAATCATTACATATTTTCGTTTTTTAGATATTGTTGAAAATGTTGGATATCGTTGAAATTCTGAAAAACATTATCAAAATCGATGAAAATTTCCGAAGATGATGATATACAGCGTTCTTAAAATAATAAGTGTAAATAGCTAAATTCCCAGTTTTTTAAATGTACATTTTAAACTTTCATTATTTCGAAATTTTGAAGATTTCATATACGATGTTTTCGAATCTAGAGAATTTCAAAAAGGTTGACAATTTTCAAAATTCCAAAAAGGTTAACAATTTTCAATATTCCAACAAGTTTAACATTGCATTATTATTATCATTATTTTTTTTTTTCGTTATTTTTTAACGTGTGACTGATGAAATTCTGAAAAGTGGGAGAGGTGCCAGTTTTTCGTACATTTCATGACTTATCACAAAAATGATTGGCTTTCTAGTTGGAATTAAATTCGATTATGGTTTGTGGGTGCAGGGCTATTTCCAAAATAATTTCTGAGATTATTGTATTTTCTTTTTCGAAATAATGATAAAATATTTGATTTTTTTTTTATGTGATCAAATCATGAATTTTCAAATTCGTCAATTTTCTTATTTTCGAATTGCTGAATTCATAAATTTGAGTTTAGATTCTACGAAATTAGCTAATTTTTTTTCTGAAGGCATTGCTTCATAAATTTCTAAAAATTACGAATTATGTTAATGCATTTCCAAGGCACTCAAAATTATACAAGTTTAACAGCAATTTTTAAATTTTTATGAGTTAAATTTTACGTTATTATGCCGGCGATTTTTTATTCCGGAAAAACGCAAAAAACTTGACTTCCTTTTGAAGTTCCATTGAAATCGCAATTTACTCGTGGCCTCAATGACTCGATCGTTTCGAAATGAAACCACTAAAAAGAATTTCAATCTTCCCTGCATCGATGTTTTCCTTTTTACGGTCGCGAATCCGAGTAACGTGATTGCATTTTTTTGCGTTCGAATAGTTCGTCGATGAAATCGGCAACTGTAAAATTCAAAATTTGTCATTGTAAGGGAACGATTTTGATTTTTTTAAGCGTTCGAATAATTTTGGTTCGTATTTGTCGAACTTCGATTTTTTCGAAAACTTGAAAAAATATTAAGGACATTTTTTATTTGTGGAAAATATTTATGAAACATCGAAATTTGCCTTGATTGCATTATTATTGATCGTGGCGTTTTATTTTATAGCTGATCGTAGATTAAAAATGATTTTTCCTTATTAGTTCAATAGTCACCGAATTCGTAACGATTTTGGATATATGTATATTTTTTTTTTTCTTTATGCGAGTAAAAAGAACATTTTCACCGAATTGTGTGATCGAGGTGATATTTTTCATCGTCCTATCAATTTTAATGATGAAAATCGGTGGATTACATATCAGGTTTCGCGTAACAAATGCGCTAAAACGACAGAATGGTTCGATAGAGTTCGATGTAGAATTCTCATGAATTCTTATGATTTTTCATATCAATTTCTTTTGATTTCCGTTCATGTCTATCAATTTCCATCAACTCTTATCGATCCCTATTAATCACGGTCGATTTGAATTTATTCCCATCAATTTTAACGAATTTCTGTAAGTTCCCATCAATCATTAATATAGATTTCCATTCTTTTCCACCAATTTCTATCAATTTATAAAGATTTCCGTCAATTTCCATCAACTCAATTTTTATGATTTCCCATCAATCACTATATCGATTTTTATTCATTTTTATCGATTCATAACAATTTACATCGATTCCCATGAATTCTGACCAATTATTATGGACATTCTTAACGATTTTCATCAATTTGTATCAATTTCCATTGATGAAAATCAATTCCAAAATCAAAAGTAATGATTTCAACATTAATTATCATCGATAACAATAATTCCAACAATTATTGTCAATGATCTAAATTCGAAACTCGCGCGAATTTTACCAACCGTCAAAACCATAGCATTGAAGTGAGCGTATTACACGATTTCGATAGATTTTTGATTACCATTCGATACACGCGGCATGCTTCAGATGTTTCATCACTTTTTTCTCTAGGCATTTGTCTAGAATTCCCACATCATAAGGTTTTGTAGACTGATTGTGAGAATCTTCGTGTAATTTTTATATTTACGTCCATATGAAATATCAAAAACTGTGAACTATTAAATTAAAAAAACATTCGAATGTTCAAAATTTCCCTATTCCGGAAATCGAAATAAATAATCTTAGATTACGTCCAAAATCTGAAACAACAAAAAACTCAGCATTAAGATGATCACAAATTCTCATTCATTCAAAAAAACGTTTCCTAAGGCTATTCAACTTTCTCGATTGATTTTCCGTCGAGTAATATTTTTCCATTCTTTCCTTCCCCATCGGAATGTTTTTTTTTCTTCCGGTGGAAAATCGGAGTAAGTAGACACCGGAAAATGTTCTCCAGGTTGTCTTTTTTCTTTAATTGCCGATTGAAGTGGCAAGAGCCATTGGGAATTGGGAGGGATAAAAAAAGGGTGGACAACGAGCTCGGAAAGATGAGAGATTGTAAAACGAGAAGGAGCGACCAATCTGTCGCACGGCTTTTTAACATCTTTCTTCCACTCCGATGCTTGCTTCGCTGGCTCTGTAAAAGAACCGACCCGGCGAAAATACAAGTCTCGAAAATCCGCTTTCTCGGCTACGCGAGAGGATTTGAGGATGAATTAGAGGGGAAAAAAGGATGGTAATCTGGCCGGGGTTGAAAGAATTCATCTGTCTGCTAACGTTTCACGCAGAATTTGTTAATTTTTTTAACAAGTTTTTTTGGGGTGATCAGATGAATTGTCGAATAGTCGGAATTTTTCTGTTTTTTTTTTTTAATTTTTTTTTACTGAATGTGAATTCCTTAAGAAGTATGTACGGATTCTGTAATTTTTGGATTTATGATTTTTCAGGTATGAATTCGAATTTTTACGAGAATTTTGAAGGAGATTTTTCGAGTTCTCGAATTTTCAAATTTTCCAGATGAAAAAATTTTGATGCAGTCTAGATTCGGAAAAATTTCCGGTTTGTCAGTTTTTGAATTCTTTGATTGGAGCTGACAAAAAGTTCTCGAAATTTGAAAATGAGTACTAGATCTGAACATTTGAGAATGCGGAAATTTGAAATTTGATGGACCTGAAAATTGTAAAATACAACATTTTCAAATTTAGTAGATTCGAAAATTTGCAGATTGGAAGATCCGCAAATTTGGAAATTTTCGAAGTTCGATAATACGAAAATTTGAAAATTAGAAGATCCGAAAATTCGAAATTTTGGAAATGAGGTGATCCCAAAATTTTGTTATTTCAAAAATCAGAAGATCCGAAATTTTGAAAATTAGAAGTTCCAAAAATTTGACAATGGGTATCAGATCCGAAAATTTTAAAAATATGAAAATTTTAAACTTGGTAGAGTCGAAAATTTGCGGATTGGAAGATCCGCAAATTTAAAAATTTTCGAAGTTGGAGAATATGAAAATTTTTTAATTAGAAGATCCGAAAATTTTAAATTTTCAAAATTCGATGATCCCAAAATTTGTTATTTCGAAAATCAGAAGATCTGAAACTTTTTAAATTGGAAGTTCCGAAAATTCGAAAATTGGTAGACCTGAAAATTGTAAAATATAAAATTTTCAAATTTGGTAGATTCGAAAATTTGCAGATTGGAAGATCCGCGAATTTGAAAATTTTCGAATTTCGAAAATACGAAAATTTGAAAAGTAGAAGATCGGAAAATTCGAAATTTTGGAAATGAGGTGATACCAAAATTTTGTTATTTCAAAAATCAGAAGATCCGAAATTTTGGAAATTGGAAGTTCCAAAAATTTTAAAATGGGTCGATTTGAAAATTCGAAAATCCGAAAATTTTAAATTTTGTAGATCTGAAAATTTTCAGATTGTAAGATCCGCAAATTTGAAAATTTTCCAAGTTCGATAATATGAAAATTTGAAAATGAGAAGATCTGAAAATTCGAAATTTTGAAAATTGGAAGTTCGAAAAATTTGAAAATGGGTAGACTTGAAAATTTAAAAATACGAAAATTTCTAATTTGGGAGATCCAAAAATTCGAAAATTCGAAAATCCGAAAATTCCTAAATATCGAAAGATCCATCATTTATTGTGGAATCCCAAATTTTGGAATCGAAATTATTTGATCTCATGAGTTCGAAAATTCGTACTTCAAAAATTTAAAATACTTTGTTTTTCAATTTTTAAATTCAGCGGACTAACTTTTTCAACATCAAATTTGCGGCTTTTTTAGAAAACTTCTCATTTTCCCCGCTTTTCTCACTTTCTCCATTTTTCAAAATTTTAGATAAGATTTTCCTATTTTTCAGACGAGGTCATCTGATCACCCCACCTACATTAATAACAAATTCGTAAAAATTTTTTCTGCAAAAGCCCTTATAAAATTCTAAATTCAAAAATAAGCCAATTTCGAACACGATGTCTCAGATTAGCAAATTTAAACACTACGAAATTTAAAAACCAAAGTCGCAAAAATTTTGAAGTATTAAAATACGCAACCAAATTCGTAAAAAAATTCACGTCTCAAAGACTGACACAATTCACGAAAATCCCTGGCTTTAAAATATTCACAAATAACATCCTTCGATACGGGAATCCGAAAAATCTTGGAACTCCTCTACGAAGGATTTGGCACGATTCTGTATTCGCAAAGTGCATTTTAAAGCCATAACTCTCCGCCGGTGCGCTTTTTGCGACCCCGGAGCAAGTGGATTTCTTGTCAACTCGCGGATCAATTAAAACGGATAATCTCCCTTTCACACAACACATGTGACGCCGGTAGGGGTAAAAACGGGATTTTCCGTCTTCATCCCGTCTCCCGTGGCTCGGAGAATTTTTGGAAAGTTTACTTTTTTCTATTTTCCTCATCATTATTTTCTATTTGAAAACTAACTTTGCAAATAATTTTGAAGATTTTGGAAATTTGTTGAATTTTTCGAAACTGAAAGTTTTGGAAATTTTATAGAATTTGGAAAATTGTCGGAAATTTTAGGAATTTTCGAAATTTGAAAAATTTCGAGAATTTTCGGAAATTAACAATATTTTGGAAATTTTGGGAATTTTTGAAAATATATTGAAATTTTGTATTTACCGAAAAATTTTAAAAATTCTGGAAATTCGACTGATTTTGTAAAATGTCAGAAATTTTAGGAGATTATGAAAATTGTGTACTTTTAAAAAATTTTTTAAATTTTCGGAAATGTTGAAAATTTTTTAAATTTTCAAAAATGTTGGAGAATTTTTAAAATTTTCGGAGATATTAGGAATTTTTGAGAATTTTAGAGATTTTCATAATTTTCGATATTTCTGAAAATTTCGACGATTTTCAACATTTTTTTTAATTTAGAACATTTTCGGAAATTTTAAAGATTTTTGAAACATTTCAAAATTTTAGAAATGTTCAAAAATTTTGAAATTTTTATAAATTTTGACAATTTTTTGAATTTTTCGAAATTTTAGAGATTTTGGAATTTTTGGAAAATTTGAAAAAATTGTGTGCACTCTGAAAATTTTCAAGAATTCTGACAAATTTACACATTTTGAAAAACGTCGGAAATTTTTGAGACTATAAAAATTGTGCACTTTCAAGAAATTTTCGAAAATTTCAAGAATTTTTTGAAATTTTGAAAATTGTAGAAATTTTAACAATTTCGGGAATTTTCGCAAATTTTACAAAATTTTGAGAAATTTCGACATTTTCAAGAATCTTAGATAATTCAGAAATTTTCGTAAATTTAAGAAATTTTTTACATTGCGGAACATTTTGAAAATACCGGAAATTCTACCAATTTCGAAAATTTGGAAATTTGGAAAATTCCGTCCGTATTTCAAATTGCAAAAAATGTTGTTAAATTAACAATATTTCAGAAATTTTAGGAATTTTTGAAAATTGTAGAAATTTTGGGAAATTTCAGAAATTTTGTATTTTGCGACAAATTTTCAAAATTCAGGAAATTCGACTAATTTTGTAAAATGTCAAAAATCTGGGAGATTATGAAAATTGTGTACTTTTAAAAATTTTTTGAAAATTTCAAAAATGTTGGAGAATTTTAAAAATTTTCGGAGATATTAGGAATCTTTAAAAATTTTAGAGATATTTATAATTTTCGATATTTCCGAAAATTTCGATAATTTCCAACATTTTTTTTAATTTTGAAAATTTTCGGAAATTCTAAAGGTTTTCGAAATACTTCAAAATTTCAAAAATTTTCAAAAATTCGGAAATTTTTATAAATTTTGACAATTTTTTTAATGTTTTGAAATTTTAGAGATTTTGGAATTTTTGGAAAATTTGAAAAAATTGTGTGCACTCTGAAAATTTTCAAGAATTCTGACAAATTTACAAATTTTGAAAAATGTCGAAAATTTTGAGGATGATAATAATTGTGCACTTTTCAAAAATTTTCGAAAATTTCAAGAATTTTTCGAAATTTTGAGAAATTTCGACATTTTCAAGAATTTTATATAATTCAGGAATTTTCGGAAATTCAAGAAATTTTGTAAATTGCGGAACATTTTTAAAATACCGGAAATTCTACCACTTTCGAGAATTTAAAAATTTGGAAAATTTCGTCAGTATTTGATATTGCGAAAAATGTTGTTAGATCTGAAAATTTTCGAAAATTTTGGATATTTTCGAGAAAAAGTGAGCAAAATTATTTTTGAAATTAGTTTCAAAATAGAAAATAATAATGCGGAAAATAGAAAAAAGTAAACTTTTCAGAGATTCTCCGAGCCACAATCCTGATTCGAAGTCACATATATTATATCGCGTTTTCCTGAAAAACCACGAGGAAACTGCGAATGCTCGCCACCGGAGATAAACATCGTTCGCGCTCTACTTAACAGACGAAACGGCGCAAATTGACCCTAAACTGTTTGGATCGGGCTTTTTTACATTTGCATAAATATTGGACACCCGCGCTTTTTTGCATTTTTATTGCCCAGGAGAGATAAAACGTCGCGAGCGACGGTGAATGAAACCGTAATTTGCATAAGCGAGAGAGTTTGGATAGAGTGGGATTTTTTTTTGCGGTTGTTGTGACATTTTTTCGATAATTTTGAGAATTTTGAATATTTTGAATATTTTGAAGTTTTCGGATATTTTGGTTTTGGAAATTTTGGTAACTGATTATCTGAACGTATTAATTTTTTTCGTAAATTCCAAAATTGCAAGAATTATGAAATTTTAGAGGGTTTTTTGATTATTGGAGATTTTTGAAAATTGCTTAGGATCTTCAAATCTTGTTAGTTTTGAAAGATTTCGTGAATTTTCGGAATTCTGGAAATTTGGGGAAACTTGAAAATTTTTAAAACTCTGAGGGACTTGGAAATTGGAAAATTTTTGAGGAACTTGAGCATTTTTTGAATTTTGTAGAATCTCCGAATTTTTGGAGATTTTGAAAGATTTATAAAATTGCTAAGAATTTTCAAGTCTCGTTAATTTTTAAAATTTCTTGAATTTGTCAGAATTTCAAAACATTTGTGAAACTCGAAAATGCTTGAAATTCAGGGTAACTTGAACATTCAAAAAAATTCTGAGGAACTTGAAGGTTTACAAATATTTTGGAATTTTTAAATATCCTGAAATTCCGAAAAATTTTTTAAATTGCTGAGAATGTTCAAATATCCTTGATTTTGAAAATTTCGTAAATTTTGCATAATTCCAATAAAATTTTAGGAACTTGAAAATTCAAAAAAATTGTGTGGAACTTAAAGGTCCCAAAGTTTTTCGAAATTCTTAATTTTTTAGAGATTTCCAAAGATTCTGTGATCAGTGAGAATTTTCAAATCTCGTTAATTTGTGAATTTTCATAAATTTTTCGGAATTTTAAAATTTTTGAGGAATTTGGACGTTTCTGAAATCGTGAGGAACTTGAAACTTTGAAAAATTTTAAGGAACGTGAAAATTCTTAAACTTTTCCCAATGTTCAAATTTTTGGATATTTCGAAAGATTTTCGAAATTGCTGCTAATCTACAAATCTTGTAAATTTTGTAATTTTGGAAGATTTTGTCCATTTTTGGAATTATGAAATTTTAGGAAATTTGAATATTTTGAAAATTCCGAGGGACTTTGACTTTCAAATTTGAAAATTTGGAAGTAACAAAAAATGGAATTTCCAAATTTTTGGAGATTTCGAAAGATTTTCAAAATTGCAGAGAATTTTCAAGTCTTATTGATTCTTTAAATTTCATGAATTTTTCAGAATTTCGAAACATTATTGAAACTCGAGAATGCTTAAAATTCTGGGGAACTTGAAAATTCAACAAAATTCTGAGGAACTTGAAAGGTTCAAAACGTTTCGGAATCTTCAAATTTTCCGAAATTCCGAAGGATGTTTGAAATTGCTGAGAATTTTCAAATCTACTTCATTTCGGAAATTTCGTAAATTTTTCAGATCTCGAAAAATTTTCAGGAACTTGATAATGTAAAA
>JAPYZK010007753.1:0-15820 GCA_030522785.1 Platygaster equestris
TTGTTCAAACCGTTCACTATGTATTAATGAAAGAAAGAGAGTTTATAAATTAATTTAGGAATAGATTACGCCGTACACGCTCTTACTTGACAGACTGTACCATCATTCATAAAAGGGGATGCACAAATGCTGGTAAAATAATGGTATAGGATGATTGGAGTTTCGAACGCGTGGCAATTTCAATGTTACAATCATGGTAGAACGATTCTAACATCGCACACGTGTGCATCCTGGTTGACGAAACAGTGACTCAATCGAATGCTATGTGGTTCCAGTCTCTGTTCTCAGACATGGGCCAGTCTTAATAAAGATTCTTGACAAAAATAATCTCAAGTGAATTTTGTAATTTTCTTGCCCAAGATTTGGTTCTATGAGATCGGCCAGCATACACTGGTGAAATACCAATACGCTTGTATTGGTGTTTTAACACCATGACCACAATAGTGCTGCAATGCGAACCTTTGCCATTGAACTATGCAAGTATCGAAGGACAGATCCCCATATATTTTGGGTCTCTGAATTTGAATTGACCACCAGAGAACTAGCAGTAAATCGAATTTAAACTGGACTAGAAAAATTTTGAAATAACCAAAAGACTAGGAAGTCACTGAAGTCCCAAAAAGGTATAAAAAAACATTCAAGTTACTAGCTACAAGGCCCAAAAAATTAGAACAGAATTAGGTTACGTTACCTTATACGCAGGTGCCAATAAACTTATGTATTTTTTCATCCAATTTTTGAATCGAGGATGATGCTTGTACAACGAGCCATCGACTGCTATCGTTATTTCTTCTTTGTTTATTCGTTCTATTAGTGCCGAAAGGCCTGTGAAACAAGTGTACCAGTCTAAATTATGGAATGCTTCAAAATCCTACGGAAATATTTCAATTGTATCTTGCAAGAACATACAAATAGAAACAAGTAGCGCTGCTCGATTAGAAACTACTTCGCAGACGTACTGAACAATATGAACATCATCTTCATCAGCCACGATCCCGAACTTCGCCATGACATCTTTCGTATTTTTGCTGCCTCCTTCTACAGAATCCCTGTGAAAATAACGTATATTCTATTACTATCTAATCAAGTGATCCTTTGTCGATTCTAGTATATCCCATATGGCAGGATCAAGAGCCCTGATAGCAATGTAATAACAATCATTTTTCTATCATCTCAGCATTCCATTCATACTGATTCTATGAACGTTGTGTAAAACTGTGACCACATGATTATACAACCATAAATGAATGATGATATACACATGGTAGTACAATAATACAAGATTGCAGGGATTTTTCAGATTTTATACTCTTATTAAATGAGAGAACAATTTTTTCCCTTTCGATTAGGGTTAGTGAGGGAGAGTTCGGACATCTTTTTTGGAATCGCTGTTTGCATTTTCAAAAATGAAAATAATAAAACGTTTTGAATTCTGATATTGTTTATCTGAACTCTTCAGAACGAACCCTCGGAGTTTAAATGGTACTTCTAATTGTTTGATAATATAATGACTTGCACATTTTTTTAAAAAGTTGAAAATTCGTCCGTTGCAATTTTTGAGGTATAGTTCAGACACCTTTAAAAAAAATCGTTCAAGTTGTCTGAATGTTATATAAAATCAGGTGGAAATTACATCTAAATATACTCTTTGCCTAAGTTTTAGTCATGTTTCTTTCAAGATTACTACTACAGCCAAAATTTACCTGTTTATGGAAAACAAACAAATTTTTCGGGTGATATTACGTGACCTCATATGAATGACACTCAATAATTTGTTAAATCTGAAAAATAATGATTTTTTATAACTCACTTCTTTGTTTTAATGTCAAAACACATGTACATTGTAATTTTCAAAAAAATTGGCCTCGCACAGTCGGAGGGGAGCAGAGTGTCCGAACTCCCCCACTGTCCGAACTCTCCTTCAATTGCCCTACCCAATTTTTAACTTTTTCTCATATTCCGAGTTGTTTGAAGATAACAGTGTATTTCAAACGAACATTATTTTTCCTTATTTTTTATACTATATTATGCACCTCCGATTTCAACCTAAATCGTCATTTCCTGAACACGATATTCATTACAGAACTCGTGTTGAAATGCGCGCGCAGTTCGTCAACTCGTCCTACTAACATAGCATCCGGCAATGAAATTTAACCGTCAGAGTATAATGATTATACATTATTATTGGGAAAAGCATAAAATTCAGTATTCAGAGGAAAAACCAGGGACATTTGGGTTGTATTGTTCTTACTTTTCCTTTTCTATTTCAGCATTTTCTGTTTTTGTTCTCATTTTCAGAGTAAGTTACCATAAAGTTGTTTTTTAGTGTACAGTATACACCTAAACTGGAGAAAAAGTTGAAAAATGTGTGCCACAAGTATATATATTGTATACTTGTCACGATTACGTAATTCTGAACTTTCATCATCTCTAAATCTTGCAATTCCATATTGTGTGGATTTAGATAATGATGTTTGGAGAGTTACAATTTTGATGGTCCTAAATTTTTTTTCGTACAACAAATAATTGTATCACATCGCATAACAGTTTATGAAAATGTATAATTTTCGAAGAAGTTTGCTCCATTACCGGAAACTTTCCGATCGCTCTTTTTTAGATACAGACTATGAAAGCACAAAGAGCTATAAAGCATCGACAAATTCCCTCCCGAGTCAAAATTTCCGAGAGTATTCTGAGGACAAATTGAGGATTCAGTTGAATATTCTTTTAAGTATTTTGAGGAGACTTTCGCATGTAATTCGGAGTTCTCTTTTTGTCCTCAAAGTGCCCAAAGGGTCCATTTAGGGCAGTTTGAAGACAACAAGAGAACTCCAGAATACTCAAAAAGTTCTCAGGGTCCTCAGTCTTCTGCCTCAGGAATACTCTTTTTGTACTCAAAATACTTATGTTTCGAGGTAATAAAATCCTCAATTTGTCCTTAAAGTTCTACAATCAAGTGCGTCATCAATACTTGGTTCGTATTTCTGATCGTTTTATCAGTGTTTTGTACTTTTAATTGCATTAAAAAAATTATTTTGCAAAAAAAGAAAAAACGATGGGATACAGGACACCAATTTTTCGAGACGCCGTTTACTGAATCCTTTGAAAATTCCTTCCTAACCGAGATTCGAACCGGGGACCTAAAAAATGCTCCCTACTCTACCTAACCACTGTGCTACGGGAGCTAATGACACCCTACACAAAATAAGCGGTCAAATGAATGGTAGAGGCTTTTTTTGATTTTGTGTAACTTGCGACTACATGACATTGAGAAGTGACGTGAAATAGTTTTGAAGGACACAGAGTGATATTCCAATATGTTATTCATTGCATGGGTATCCAGGATTTTTTTTAGAGTATTGAGTTCCGCGAGAATGAAATCATAGCCGTCAATTTTGCAATTCCGCGAGTTTGAAAACTGATAGCTTCAAAGTTTTTCGATTTTCAGTCTTTGCAGATTCCAGGAAGATGGTGCCTGATATTATGATCGAAATATTTGGTTTCTATGAGTCTCGTTATTTCTTAATTTACAAATATGTCGTATCCTACGGTTCGTGTAACTGACAGTATCCAACAATGCATGGCTTCTGAGCAAGTTTCAATTCGATTTTTGAGGTTATCACATTGAATGGTTAAAAGGAACATCTCTGAATATCTTGATTATGATTCATACTCCACTCAAATAGTGTCATGAAGAATAATATTGAATCATTAACATTAAGATGGAAAGATTTTATACCTCTTGGCATGTAAGTACAAAATCGTCATGTTTCCTGTTTGTGTTTCGCATATTTTCGGTATAAAGGATTACAGATAATTGAGAAGAAATGCGTGACGAATAAGAAAGTTGGTCGAAATTTTCCAAGGAAAAATACGACATTATTCATGAATGACCCCACGTGTATCAAATTGTACTTCTGATTAAGGACATTGAGCATAATATGAGAATTTATTCAAAAATGATGACCGGGAGGATTTTAAGACTAAAAGAGAACACTGGCTGACTGAAAAAGAACACTTAAAGTACTTTGAGGACGAAATGAGAACTCCGAAGTTCTCTATTTAAGCTGCCTGAGGATTTTGAGTATATAATGATGACAAAAATTCCGTGTCGGCAATACAAGAACAAAGAAAATGAGAACTTTGAGAATGAATTGAGTATTTTAAATTTTGACTCAGGCTGGACTATTGCTAAAGGGCAATAGCTATGACGACGAGTTTCAGAAAAAGCAGAGATATGAGAAGAATTCTTACTGCTCGATGTGCGACACGAGATCCGTGCTAAGGTTTCCAGGTTGGAGAATGAGCCCCGGTAAATTTCCTACGAATACAAGACCTTCTTCTGTGAATCTTGCCAAGACGCAGCGAACCACTTCGCCTAAATATTTGCCAGCTATGTACTTCTCGAACCTTAAAATGACAATATTTACCTAAACGAATGTCGATTTTAATTTTAAGGGATAGGTATTTTTTCACTGCCATTCCAGAAGTGAATTTTCATCCACACACAGCTCAATTTTTTAGCAGAAGCCTACTTAACGCGAAATTTGGGTGCGTACACCCGAAACTAAAAACTTTTATACCTGTTTCATGAAAAAATACTTATAAAGAAGTCATAGGTCTGTATTGTAAATTATCGGCTCCGTTGATTCAATTTTTCAACTTTTTCAGAAGAAAACATTCGTAAGTTATAGTCGGAATTTTGAAAAATATTCGTACTCTTTCAGTACTACAAAAAATGTTTGCGTAGAAAATAAAATGTACTCACGTGAAAGAATTTACTATAAGAGAATTAGCGTCACAATCTCGATCGAATTCCGTTTTGATAAAGTCAAGAACTCCGTTATCTCCGAAGGCACCCCACTCAATGTCTACAATCACCTGTTAATGTGGATTTGACGATTAAAACTCTTCAAAAACCTAATTGGAGTTCTGGAGCCCTCACAGCGGGAGTTGACCCTGTCGGCATAGGTATAAAGAAAAATCTGGATAATACGACCTTTTCTTCAGTTTTGACTGTTCCCTAAACTCATCGATTTTTTCATTTCTAATACATAACGCCAGTATGATCAATTCCTGCTGTGAGCGCTGGAGAGCCCTAATAAGTGTTATGACAAATAAAAATGTCTCGTTGGAAAAACAATTTTTTGTTAATTTTGAAAATGGAATTCAAATTTCTCAAGTTTCACAGATCAAAAATCGTTTTTTGTCACCTGAAAATCGGACTGAAACGGGTCGAAATACATTTTGAACAATTCGAAAATTTCAACAAATAATAACTCGCAAACGCGAACTAACTTTCTAAAATCCTAATTAATGGGGTTACATACGTTATATATATATATACTACCGATTTTTGTAGTTCATTTGCCAAAACTTTTTTTACTGTTACACAGAGTAACAGCAGCAACTGCTTATTTGCTCCGAATGACCATATCAACGGAACTTATGAGTAAATCCAATATTTAAGACGCTCGTACTTCTTGAATTTGAACAACCTTAAAACTCGAGTTGAAAAGTTAAGAAGTTTGGAAGGTACCGTATTCACTCGAAGATAAGCCGCACCTCGATTTTAGTTACTTAAATGAGTGAAAAACCGTTTGTGCTCGAATATAAGCCGCATTTCGAAAATTCGTAATTCACGGTGCTTGCCACCTTAATTCACATGGCTTTGGCAAGTAAATCCATGGAAAAAATCTAAAAGTGCGTGGAACATTCAAGAAATTCAACCGAGCGGAAAACCACACACAATATAGGCATATTTTCCTGCACAAAACAGCATTTCGCACTATTTTGACATTCGCATCCGAATATAAGCCGCATCACGTTTTTCAAGCTGCAAAAAACCGAAAAAGGGTGCGGCTATTCCAGTAATTACGGTATTTCATTTTAGGTTGAAAGTCTGAAATTTTGAGTAAGTGAATTTGGTACTTTGAAAGTTGATAACTGCAAAATTAAATTATACAATATTATATTGTACATAGAATATATATATTTAATTACAAAGAACACTTCCCGACAATCGATATTATGGTGTTTAAAAAAGTACAAAGAATGAGAGAAATCCAGGAAAATCAATATCAAATAAATTCAACAGTAAAATTTTCGATTCCAACTTTGAAACACGAAAAAAATGCCTACTTCTTTTTCATCGTGCCTCTCGACTTCCCAATGCTCGACTCGATCTGCTCGTTCCATGTAACAAGCATTGCTTCCAGTGCCTAGAATAAGTCCAACGGCCGTTTTTTGATCCTGCGTTGCGCCCTGGATGAGCGTCCCTGTTGTGTCATTCAAAATTGCTAGGACTTTGACTTTGGTGTCTCCACGTCGATCGAGCGCGGATCGAAGCAATTCCACGGCGTCTTTACCAACAATATCGGGACAGTTGAAACTCTTGGTCCAAGTTACCAAAATGCCCACGTCCAAGGAATGTTGGACCATGGGAAACGAGAAGGTGAATCCTAGAACGACAAACATTTTTATAATTTCTCGACGTTAAAATTTTTATTTTGATGAAGACCCCAGTAGCGGAAGTATGTTTGAAAATTCCATATTTTCATTAATGTTTTTCAGTTACTATTACGTTAATACTCAAAAATTTTTGTATATTTACATTATGGCAGGCAACGACTTTTTGTCATTTCTCTTGACAAATTCATTTTCGAATCAAGGCTCCTCGATTGAGCTCTCGGCTCGGGAGTCTTAAGTAAACATTGCGCTAGATCAAAGCAGCGATAAAACGGATATAGAAACTGTCTCCGATGAGTTGCGCAAGTTTTGTGGACCAGGTAAAAATCCCACGTCGGTGGGTCTGACCCATCGAGAGTTCGAGTGGGTCTAGAGTTATGTGATTTTGGAATTCTCCTAGTCTGATATTTCGGAAATTTTCAGCTCGAAAACCCAAGAAAATTCCTTGCCGTGTTTCATTACCTTCCGCCGATTTTTTGCATTGATATGACATTTTTTTAAATGACTTTTTTAGATTAAAATAGAAATTTGGTGTTTGATTTCCTTCTTTAGTGAACTTGAACATATTTTACTTAAATTTGAACGACTTCTTCACGTTAGGTTCGGCTCTTTAGAAAAAGCGCGAAGTTTGACTCTTAAAAAAATAACATTCATTTAAATGACCTTTTTTGGGTTAAAATGGGAATTTAGGGTTCTATTTCCTTCTTAAGTGAACTTGAACGTATTTTACTTGGAACGAATTCTTTAGGTTCTCTAACAACACGAAATAATCTAAAAATATTGCAAAAAATATTCCTAGAATATACCAATGTCCGACCCTTGTCCCATAAGGCCAAAGGTAGAAAGAATTTCTGCAATGTTTTTGTTACCGTTTACAAAAGTGTCGAATACAGTCATAATCAATCCCGATGAAAATCAAAGCAACGAAAGGGATAATTAGTTTTCAACTCCCTAAAGTACGTAGCAAAGAGCTCTAAGGGCGATTTTTGCATCAATCAATCAGGTAATTCATTATTTTCTCCCCCCGGAGCAGGCCCCGAATCACATATCCCTCGCGGTTGTTGAATGAAGTATTATGCGCGACTATTGATCGACGGAGAATATTTCATTCGATGTGTTTCTGCACTCGCTACGCTCGTGCAGCAATTTCCTACTCATGGAATCTTCTCCTTCTCCCACTAGCCGCAAAATATACTATTTATTATTGATTGTGGATTAGATTTTTCCGAAAATTTTTTCAAACTACATAATTTTTTTTTAACATAATTTTTTGGTTTTTTGATTTATTTTTGAATTTAGTTCAATTCAATATGATTCCATAATTCATGAAAAATTTTCCAATTTTTGCCAAATCGATATTTTTTGATCCAATTTTTGAAATTTTATGAAAATTAACATTAATTTGAATTATTTACGAATACCTCATACCTGAAATCCAAACTGTTAAATTGTTCATTGAATGAGAGAGTAATCGACCAGCGATTTTGTGCGTTTTTACATTTTATTGAAGAAAACTCATTTCTATCATACATTTATACATACACACACTGCAGAGATTTATAATGCAAAATGGATACACAATGTAATGTATATTCGAAAATTTTACATACACCTTCCATGATCAATTTTTATTGAATTCACGAATTTTTTGTCAAGTAGTGGATTTTCATCAAATTTGTATAAAATGGTCATTTTTTATTGAGTTCTAGAAAAATTTTACAGAATGAATTTTTCTGAAATAATATAGTCTTTTCTCAAAATCCAGAATTCGTAAAAAATATCTGTTACCATGAATTTTCAAAAAAATGTCTTCATAAAAATCGTCAATTTTATTTGAACGTTCATAAAGTAAATCTTACGAAGTTTAATTTTTTTTTTTCAATTTTCAGGAAATTCGACGTGAATTTTATAAATTTTTATAAAAACTCTGGTTACTGAGGAAAATACGAAATACATAAATTCATAAGAAGGAAAGAGTTTGTTCACTAGCAACTTTTTCAGCGGCTTTATTACGTAATTTTTCGACAGTTAATAACTCTTCAGCTGAGCAATTTTCATTTCTTCTGAGCCATTTCTCCAATGTCAATGCACCTTCGTATGCTTCATTTGCTGAAATTTCTGTCGAATCCTCTGATTGATCCTGTTCAAAATCAACTTTTTCCAGCTTTATTCCTTCCATTGATTCCCAAATGTCATCAAGGTCGGAGCCATTTTCACCCGCAACGGATTTTGCGATCTGATGATCTGTGGACGGTTCCCACCCACAGTCATCGTTGTCTGTCTCGATCCAGTTTCTGATTACCCTCTCAGTTTCCTCTTTCGACAGTTGCAGTTCTGAATCGTGACTTTCTTTGATAAGAAAGTCCGCGAAGTCCTCGAGAATTTGACGTGACACTGTTTCACTCGTCGGTACAGAATCGACGCACGACCCAGTAATCAAATCACCTAGTAATTTCTTCCATGGCTTTTGCAGAGTTGATTCTGACAGAGAAGACCAAACTTCGCTCAAAATGCGGAGGGCGTCACTAAGATTGTAGCAGTTCAGAAAAGTTTGTGCCAATTCGCCGGTTTCTGTCAGCAGTAATTCGTGCAGTAGCTCGCTTTTGTAGAGTTTCTTTGTTGTCGCGATGATTCCTTGGTCTTGCGGTTGAATCGACGCTGCCACATTGGGTGGCAAATAGAAAACTTCGAAATTCTCATTGATGGCGTTCAATTCCTGTGATTTGGGGTGGACCGGGGCATTGTCCAAGATGAGTAGAACTTTTCCGGTGATGCCTTTTTCCTTTTGGTGTTCCAAAACATTTGGAATGAACACATTTTTGTACCTGCAAAAATACAAATTCTCGACAGTTTTAGAAAGTTCTTTAGAAATAGTTTTTGTCAAATTAAACTCTATTTTTGAATTGTTTATAACCAAGTGAGTTTATATTTGAAAATGCATAAAAATATCTTCAAGGCTTTGGAAAAAATTTTCGAATCTCGAAACCCTACCAATTTCAAAATGTAGTACAGAGGCGTATCTTGTAGGGCATGGCAAGCAGGGCACGTGCCATAGGCGTCAATTTCAGGACGGGCCCGAACGTACACCTCAACTGTTTGAAATTTTAAGGTTTCCAGGAACTTTGGAATTCCGAAACTTCGAAATACTTTGAAACTTCAGTATTTTTGCAAATTCGTCGAAACTTCACAAAAACAAAAAACTCCGAAAAATTCCGAACTCTAACATTTGAAAACATAACAATGATGTTAAAAACTCTACAACTCATGAAAGTTCATCAAGACTTTAAGAGGGTCTTCTACGTATGGACTTTCAAAAATCAAAAAAATTTTTTTTGCATATTTCGAATCTAGAAGTCCTTAGAAGTGTGAACCATGAAGGATTTTGATAGATACGCGTTGGTTATGCCATTCGCGGCAACTACCGGTGTTTTCGGCGTTTTTGCGGCAGGCGCTCGCAGCGTGACTCAAACAAAAAAACCGGTCTGACTGGCAGTTTTTTACAGTTTTACGAGTGTGTTTGGATCTGTGTGTCTATTTGGGACCGGATTTTCAGGTGATTTCAGTCTTAAACCGATTGAATCGTAAGTTATACTAATCATGTTTTACCCCGTCATATATGTTTAAACGCGTTTCCCAAAAGTCGTGTTTTTTAAAAGTTTCGGCAACAGTTCTTCTAAACTACTTTGAATTTCGGGGATTTTCTTATCTCTTATTATTCGGCAGACACGTCGCTAACTTTAGACACGAGTTTTTTTGAGAAAGTTTTTCTATTTGATTTTTACAGCCTATTTTAACTGAAAAAAAAAAAAAAAAAAAAAAAAAAAAAAGCGAATTTTATAAAAAGCTCGTGTCTAAAGTTAGCCAACGTAATAACAAATGGAGACATTTTTTGTTTTTTGTGATTAAGGCAACCGAAATCTCAAACTCTTGCCAGAAATTCGACTCTTACATTTTGGCAGAGGCATGGTCAAGGACACTTCAAGGTCGCTATTGTAGAGAACAAAATGTTTATTGGCCATTTGTTAATCGTCGAAGGATGTGTCAATAAAAGGCAAAACACCATTAATTCTTCATTGTCATGTGTAGTTTTCGTGCAAACCATTCTGAAAAATGAGCTTTGAAATTTGGCGTATACGTAGAAGACCCCCTTAAAGTTTTCGAAACTTCCGAAACCTTAAAAACTACAATCGTTCGCCAATTTTAAGCTTCGGAATTCTTCCAATATTCGAAATTTTCGAAATGTTTGAGCCTCAAAGTTTCAAAATTCTTTGAAACTGCAAAACTTTCGGAATTTCCAAAACTTTGAGAATCGAAATACTTGACAACTTTCGTACTTGAAAATTGTTCGGAAGTTAGAAGTAATGAAAAATTTCAAAATTACACAACTTCAATATTATCGGAAATTCGTCAAAACTTCACAAAACCAAAAAAAATTCTGAAAAATTTCAAACTTCAACACTGCAAAACATCAAAATTGGTTAAAAACTTCAAACCCACCCGAATTCGTCAAAACTTCAAAGTTTTCGAAACTTCCGAAACTTTGAAAACTGCAATCGTTAGCAAATTTCACGCTTCGAAATTCTTCCAAACTTCAGAATTTTCGAAATTTTTGAGCCTCAAAGTTTCAAAATTGTTAAAAACTGCAAAACTTTTGGAATTTCCAAGACTTTGAAAGACACTTAACAACTAGTCGTACTCAAAAATTTTTCAAAAATTTGAAGTAGTGGAAAATTTATGAATTTCAAAATTCAAAATACTGTAAAACTTCCTAATTCTTGCAAATTCGTCCAAAATTCTCAAACCCAAAAACTTCAGAACTTTCGAAACTTCCAACCTCTTCAAAACTTCAAAAATTCTAAAAGTTCAGAAGTTTTTCAAAATAAAACATTTTTCGGAACTTCGAAATCCTTTAAAACTCTCGAAATGTTAAAATTCCGAGTATTTCAAAACTTCCAAAAATTCTAAAACTTCCAAAAACCACGCATAAGGAGGTGAGGGGGCACTAAGTTCTCTGCCATGGGCGCCATTTCAAGTAGATACGCCTCTGTGTAGAACCCAGTAAACCAAACGTGGCTACAAAGAGAAACTCGTTCGCATGGACCTATAATGCATGGAACATTGCATACATTCTGTTGACTGCCGGATAGGCAAGCTTGGCTAAAAATAGAAACTTGTTCACATTGGCCTATAATGCATGCAACATTGCCTTCACTTGGTTTACTGGGAAGTTAAGGGTGTATGCGCTTAAAAACTTGACAGTGTCAAGTGAACTTACCAGTGCAAGAATATTTCTTGGTTCATCCACGCTTTCTTGCTATGCGTGTACACAACAGGCAACGATTGAAGATCTTTAATGCATCGCGGTTTGGCTGGTTGTCCAATCGTCAGCAGCGGCAGTCTGTGTGTACCCGTGGCATTGGAGCAGAAAAGGGCAGTAAATCGGTCCTCGCTTTCTTTGTACCCAGGTGCTTTTTCTTCCATGAAAGACGCAAGAGTGAAATTCTGCAGCACTCGAAATTCGCACCCCGATTCGTTCGCGTTGTACACGTTTTCTGGACTGTAGCCTTCTTGTTTGATCTTCTCTCTCAAAATTACCGAAGCCTGCTCTGCTGCTTCGTCATTGTAAGACGACATTTCTTGTTCCATTCGCGACTGCCTGATGCCATGTCGCAGTTTGAATTTTTGCAGCCATCCATTACTTGCCTAATAACAATTTTAAACGATTTACGACCGAGCATTCTAAACCTAGTGATAGGAGTTTTCTTGAAATTCGCAACTTTTATAATAAATGCGGATTTTTGTGAAGTCGATCCATAAAACTTATTTACAAAAAATATTAATAGTATATTTCGCGCCAAGGGGCAGAAGTTGGCCTTTTGGCAAGATCGATGTATTGGTACGAGTGGCCAATACATCGATCGAGTAGAAGTCCAACTTCTGGCCCTTGGTACGAACGATATTTTTTTTACCGTAAGCGTATGTTTTGAGCGTTATTTTAATACCTGGAAGAGCGGTCCTGAAATTGCGTTTTTCGAGCGATGCTTGCGATGAGGGAGAAAAAAGTTACGTTTAATCCGTAGCGGGCAAAAAACCATACCTGTTCGGCCGTTCCAGCGGGGAAAAAAGTATGGTTTTTTGCCCTAGGGCTTGAAAGTAGGTTATTTGTTCCGCAGCGCAAGCATCGCTCGGAAAACGGAACTTTAGGACCGCTCCGAAGGTATTAAAAAACGCGAAAAACAGACTAAAAAATTTTTTCACCACATGTGAATGTTTCTCGTGTCTTTTAATACCTGCGGAGCGGTCTTATAGTTTCGTTTTTCGAGCGATGCTTGCGCTGCAATGCAAAAAAAACTACTTCTAAGCCTTAGGGCAAAAAACCATACTTTTTGGCCCGCTGAAGCGGCAAAAAGTATGGTTTTTGCCCGCTACGGATTGAAAGTAGGTTTTTTCCCCTCATCGCAAGCATCGCTCGAAAAACGGAACTTTAGGACCGCTCCTCCAGGTATTAATATAACGCTCAAAACATACACTTGTGGTAAAAAATATCGTTCATAGCAAGGGCCAGAAGTTGGACTTATACTCGATCGATGTATAGGCCGAAAAATGAATAATACTTAACATATTTTCCCATCTACAAATTGTACTCCCGTGCTTATCGATTTCTAGCCCCCCCCCCTCCCAACTTAAAGGACGTCACAAAAACTAACAATTTTTTTTCATTCAACATTTTTACATTCTTTTCACTATTAAAAAGTCAATTGTTAGTTAAATTGTTATTTAATAATAACAAAGTATTGGAAAACAATGATAATTTATTGTACGTAATGTTTCAGAATTTGAATTTTCGCGCGTTTTTCAGTGTCACTAACTTCAAATAGTTGATAAAATTAAAATATTGATAATAATTGAAAGTCATAAATATTTAATTGAATCCCAAAATTAGCATATTTTGATAACTGAGTATGATTTATGACAGTTAATAAAATAATTTGTCGATATTTCTCAAGTCGAAAAACTATTAATGTCAGTCCAAAAACGAAAAAGAGAGAATGAGTAGGAAACGGGAGAGAATTGAGAACCATCTCACCGCTACTTACGAGGGTTTTTGATCAAAAATCAATTTTCTTTCATTTAACGAAATAATTAGTAACGTAAAATTTTTGATAAATACATACTTTGTATATCGTCGAATTTTCTATGATTTCAAATCTATCCTGACGATCCATATATAGAGGTCATTACGTATCAGATTTATTATAACAATTATAATTTTAATATATCATCTAACATTTTTCTAGCTTTCTTGAAAATGCTAGAGAAGATAGGACAAAAAAATCGAATCTACATTCATTTCAGTTAATTTTCAAATTTCAGTTTTTTTGCACAAATTTTTTACTGTTATTGATTATTATTATTGTTGTTGTTGTTCTTATTATTATCATTATAATCATCATTATCATTATCATTATTATTATTATTATTATTATTGATTCCATCATGTCTGTAAACATTGATAGAAAAATTATGACTATTAAATATCATTTAAGCCAGAGTCGGATACTTTGTTTCGAACCATCAAAACCACACAATTTGGCGCTCAAAAATGCATACATTTGTTATCTAATATATTGAGGAAACAACTCGTATGGTAAACTTGCGATTTTTCTTACCAGCACTGGGCTCTACTATTTTCGAAATTTTCAAAATTTTTGAACATTCTGATATCTTTTGAAAACAACACATAAATGAATAATTTAAAAACTTTTGGATTTACAAACATTTCAAAAATTCCAAAACTGGAAATTTTTGAAAATTTCATGATTTAGAACATTCTTGAAATTTTCGAAGTTGTCGAAAATTCCTGATATTTTTTGTTTTCAAAATTTTTTGATTTCCAATAATTCCAAACTGTAAATTTCCACAAAAATTTCATAATTTCCAAAATGTTGGCAGTTTTTAAAGTTGTGGAAAATTTCTAAAATTTTTAATTAATATTTTCGAATTTTTAAAATTTTTAGAAATTTAAGAATTTGAAAAGTTTTTGAATTTACAGAAATTCTAAAAATTCCAGTACTGAAAATTTTCAAAAATTCTATGATTTTCAAATTTTTTGATGTTTCCAAAGTTGCCTAAAATCACCAACATTGTTGATATTTACAAAATTTTCTTTACATTTTATTAAACTTTCTAAATATCAACAGTTATTATTGATAATTATTTCTACATTGTAGAAAATCCCAAAATTTCGAAAAATGTTTGTTCTTTTCACATGCAGAAATTTGAGAAATGACATCTTGTAAAATGAAAATATATATCACATCAAACTGAGGCGATAATTAAAAACTGAAACTCACTTTGAATGTTTCGGGACCATTGTGAAGTTGATATAATAGCTGAGCTTTTTCTTGCAAAGCAGGCCCATTGATTGGTATTCCCATGTCCCGCTTTTCCATGAACCATCGAATTAACAAAGATTCCACGAAATCAAGAGGAGTTGATTTACTAGTCTTCTTTTTCTTGAATTCAGGACTGTCGTTAAATTCTGCGATTTCCTTTTCTTTTCGCAACACCGAATAGTATGTCGAGCTTGAGATGTTAAACTCACGCATAATGTCACTTTTCGAAACACCACTTTTACTTTTTTCTATTATTTTTTGTTTGTCCTCGAAGGAGATGAAACATTTGCGTTTTTTCGCCATCACTTGCGCCATAGCACCATGTTAACTTGCTCGCATGTGCTCGCATGCAACACGCGACTCAATGCGATTGCATTGCATGCGACTCAATGCGACCGAATGCGACTGATATGTATAATGTAGGACCAGTAGGACCCAGACAGCCACTGGCCACAGACAGCAGACAGTCTGGGCCAGACCGAAACGCAGCACTGCGTTGATGTGATGACTTTCCACGCTTCAGGAATTTGCTGCCTGCTGTGCAACTCGGAGCCTTATCGCAGCCGAGATCTTGACGGTAAATTAGAGAGCGCTCGATCAACAACCCATTTTCAATTACCTTGCGCTTTTACACGCTTTTACCGACACCAGGCTATAGAGACTGTATTCGCGAGTAATTTACATCTAATCTTCAGCATTGTCTGTAGATAATGAGAAACTCACATTTTGCACATTTTGCAACTTCAGTCGAAGTTAGCACTCCCAATTTTTTTTCACTTGCAATTGTTTGTTATTCGTTTGTTGTTAATTGTTAGATCAATATTTTTATTTGTTGGACGATAAGTAATTAGTTATTAACGAAACAAATTTTCGCGTGAAGTTGGCACCGCCAATTTCGAAAATGCACGTTTTTTGTGTCGCAATCGTTTGTTATTGGCTTGTTGTTGATTGTTGGA